>QAOA01004005.1:31090-68890 GCA_003255065.1 Cercis canadensis | reverse complement strand
CCAAGAACCCTAAATCATTCATTAGCCTTTCCCAAGGTCAAACAAATATATTCCTAAACTACGAATCCACTATATTCCTATGTGGATTGCAAATAGTTTCTGAATTCAATTCGTTCTATGGTTCTTTTTATTAGCTACATAGATCATAAGGGTATATTCCTATCCCTTATGGAATCTATGTTCTTAATCCCTATGGTCCTCTATCACAACTAACTTTCCAGTATCATTGTAATCACCTGCTCATCTAAATTGATGGTCAGTCAAAAAGAAGCATTAAGTATTGAGATGAAGAATTCAATTTAAGAAGAAGGTCTTTTGATTAATTCATTAGAAGTTACAATCCATCCTAAGCTAGGCTACATCTCCACCCTAGATGGTGGAATTAGTTCATAATCAAGGTAGAAAATAAACTCACAACCAGATTACACATCAGAAACAAGAAAGAGGAAGAAGTAAACTCTTGGTGATAACGATTCGATGCCGAAAAACTCTGATCTTCAAGCTTGAATCCTCTTCTCTTCTTGCCTTTTCTCTCAAAAGTGTGGAACCCTAATTTAGACTTTAAGAGTCCTATTTATAGGTCCTAGCAAGTTTAGGAAGAAAAGGAATTAAAATAAAATAGGATTCCTAATGAAAAAAGGAAGTTCAGAAGTCAAATCCCGAGTTTGACCGTCGGGGGCTGCAGCCTTGGGTTTGGGCGTTGCGGCGCCTTAGTTCTTTGCCTGAAGGGTGCTGCGGCTTTCTGATAGAGGGCTGCAGCCTCCTGGTGGGCGCTGCGGCGCCCTAGCTTCTGTCTTTAGTTTGCTGATTCTTGACCATAGGGGGCTGCGGCGCCCAAGCTGCTGCCTTCATCCCAAATTTGCCAGAATTTGCTCTTTTTTGACACCAAAAAGCACCAAAGTGACTTCCAAAGACTTCTAAAGTAAAAACCTATAAAAGAAACATTAATTCATAAGAATTAAACTTAAAATACCCTAGAACGAACAATTAACAAGTTAAATAAATATAAGATAAGCGGTATAAAACCGACTTATCACCTATACACAATCTGACTCTTGAATCCTCTCTGGTTCACAGACCATACCTCTTTTGCGTTTCTTTATATACATTAGTGTTCTTTTTTGGATGTTGTGTGTGTGCGCACTGATGAGCTGCCGAGGCTCCTCAAATTAGTTAAAGTTTAAGGTCGGTTACCTAAGCTATTTGCAGCATAGGGCAGCCCTAAGTCGAACCTAAGGATTGTTCTATTTAGTGAATCATATTAAGAAGCATATAAACATGGGGGTTTTGTTTGCTTTAAGTGTTTAACATAAATTAATGGTAAGTGGTAAACTTTTAGAGAAAACAATCAATCCAAGTCTTAACTGATTCTGATTTTAATCCATCCTTGATTTCCAATGATCCATTCAATTATTAACCATGTTCTTGGCCTTAGAAAACATCAAGACGCCTCTCAGTCCTCTATGGATATCCATTATCCACTGGTTAAGCAACCAGAATTCGGAATTAACTAAGACTAAATGAATTAAGCAAACATTCAAGTCTAGTTTTACCTAAGTCCATGATCCAGCCAAGGTAATTAATCCATCCAAAAGCTCAGAAACATTAATCAACCATACAATCCTCTTTTATCACATGCAACTAAGCAATGAACACATGAATAATCCAAATCCAAATTAAGCAATTCAAACAGAATATTTCAGAGGATTGAAAGAACTTGATTAACAACTAAATGAATAACAACAACACATAATCTCAAAACCAATAATCAGAACAGCCAAAACCTGGATTAATTTGATGAATTAACCCTCCATGAACAAGAGAAGCCAAGTTCTTACAAAATATCTAAAGAGAAAACTTAAAGACTAAGGAAAGCTCAAAAGCTGTCTAAAATATCTAATTGACTTGATATGAATTTCGGCTGCCCCTTTGTGCTGATATAGACCTCCAAAATTACATGTACACCCAAATTGCCCTTAGGGCACACTTGTTCCCATGGGCATTAGCTGTAATTGGACTTTGGTTTGGGCCCATTTGGACTTGTCATGAGGAAGTTAGGCCCATTTAAGTGCCAATAGGTGTCTGGAACCATCATCCAACTTCCACCGCAAATAAGACCATCTTCAATATAAACTATGGTAAACCGGTCTTCATGACAATTGAAGCTCTATCTGTTAGTTTTCCAATGGTACCAGTTTCATGTCCATATGACATTTACAACTCAAGTTATGGTCCAAACACTGCATGTAGGTCAGGATCCTGCGACAGCATGTCTTCTCTGGCTTCCAGGCTGCATATGACCTTCTGGACGTCCGAATTGGCTTTGGATCCCTGAAATAAAGTTGTAGAAAATTCTCTCAGCTTTCCTACAAGGTATGACTCGGAATTTTTAGACATCCAAAACTCAAGATATGCATGAAACACAGAGACAGCATAAAATGCTCAGTATTGCTGGAAATTGCAATTAAGCACAAATGGATCCAAGGTCATCAAATGAGGTCCAAGTCTACTCAATTCAGCCCAAAAGAGGTTTAAAAGACTAAGTATGAGGAATAACTATTGTATAAAAAGTGTGTTCATCATGTATCTTCTTTCCAGTTTCCCTTTTAGAGAGTGCATTGATTTGATATCTGGTTCAACCATGGATAATATGAAATATTTTTCCAAAGATCCCTATATTTTTTTAGCATTCATGCATCATGTAGAAACACAACAAGCTGTAGATGGTGATTGTCTGCCAAGAGGTCATGTTAGCTAGCTCCCCAAAAACACTGCGATTAAGGTGGAAGTCAATGATGTTGGGATCATTATGGAGTATTATAGGAGGATTCCATTTGATGTGCAAAGATATTTCCTTGAGGCTAATGGGAACATCTACGAGCTTACCAAGATCAAAGTGCAAGAAATGTGATTGATCGCTATGGTGCATTACTGGGACCCAGCATATCGGTGTTTGATTTTCAAAGATCTTGATGCTACACCAACTTTGGAGAAATATGCTTATATGCTTAAATTGCCCTCAACCCAAGAGAACCAAGTGTACTTATATGGGAAGAATTTGGTATCTCTTGCTAGAATTGGCTCTGAATTGCAAATGAGGTAGAAGGCGGGATGCTTAAGAAAGAGGGTAATGAGTTTGTATGGCCAATGTCTTTCATAAAGAAGTATATGCAAAGCTTCTTAGAGCAAGAAAAGTGGATGGCTTTGAGTAAATTAGTGGCTTTGTCAATATATGGGTTGATTTTATTCCCTGCTGTTAAAAATTCTATTAGTCAGTTAGCCATGGATTTTTTTTGAAAGTCAAACACAACAAGATAAACCCAATGCTCACCATTTTAGGTGATACTTTCTTGTCACTTAATCATTGTAGGAGGAAGGGAAAAGGAAAGTTAAGATGCTGCTAGCAATTGCTATATGTATGGCTTGTTTCCTATACACTTCAAAAGTGTTATCTTGCTTTCGAAAACTATGCTTTCACATTAAACTTTCTTCATAGGTTTTCTAAGTCTAAAATTCAAGTCATGAATAGAAGGGAATGGTTTGAGCTTCTTGATAGTATAAGTACATCAAACTTCTATCTAAGGTACAGATGGGCTGACATCAATGGAATTTTAGTTGGTTGTGGGAATTCGCTTATGTACCACTTATGGGAACACGTGGGTGCATTGTGTATACACCATTACTGGTTTTATAGTAATTTGGACACGTACAATTTACCCCAAGAACAAAAGAACTCCTTGACATAGAATTTGAATATGGGAAAGAAGAGAATGAAGGGAGAATAGAGGAAATCTACCAAACTTGGAAGCATATTGTGATAAAAAAGGAAGATGTTGGCCCCTTTGGTGGTAGCACAAGCAGAGCCTATGAGAAGTGGTTCAAGGAAAGGAGCAAAGACAAGTTCGTAGCCCTAGTCGTTAAAAGCAAGCATCAGAATACAACTAATGATAACTCGCTTGATGAAGGATCGGAGCAACTTAATATGAAAATCCTTGAGCTAGAAGATCTAAGACAAAAATGAGAAAAGGAGGAAAGGGAGAAAAAGCATGCATTGTCAGTATTCAAGAAAAAAAAGCTAGAAGGGAAGATCCGGCTGCTCGAAGATAGCACTTCAGAGCACATAGAGAAAATGACAAGGCATATGACCAAACGATGAGGAAGAAAGATGGGGAATTGGATAGGTGCATAAAGGAAATTTCTTCTTTGAAGAACACCATGGAGAAAAAAGATGAGAAGTTAAGGATACATCAGAAGAAAGCTATATGTGTGGAGCTTGATTTGCAGAAACTTATGGGCAATACATAGCTAATTTGTAGGAGGCTAATCAAAGCTTGAAAGGGCATAAATGACATGTGAAAAGTGAGAAGAAAGACTTAGAGCAGAGGTTTGTGAAGCTTCACAAGGAGTTAATTCAGTTGACTAAAGGCTTAAATCAAGAGAGGCAAAAGTCATCGTGCCAAAGTACTATGTTGTAGTGAGGGACCTAGAGGCCAAAGCTGAAAGGTTAACTCAACAAATTCAAACTGTGGACAGTAGTTACACTACATTCTCTGTGCTAGTTAAAGAGTTAGAAAAGTTGTTGAAGGATTACAAAGAAATGTCAGACTGTAGCAATTCCTTATACTTCTGAGCTGATGTAACAATTGTTATGATCTAAAATTTAGTGTATTGCATCACTTTCAATGAAATGAATGGAATTATCTTGGTATATAGATCTTTTTTGGCTTGTTGTGTTTAGTATTTTTTTTTTTCACGATGAGCAAAACTGCTTTTGCAAAAATCACTATTGAATTATATCATCTAATAGGGAACTATATGTTCTTATCAAGTGATATAATCTCTGTACGTCCATGAATACTCAAGAAACAGAAAGTCTTATTAATGGTTCTAATCTAAATAGGCTTGACTCATTTATCAATCAATGGACTCAAGGCAAGATAACATTCATTTTCTTTCTTTGTGTCATTTATTTCTTACTTCAACCTTTTCTTTTTGTCATAGGGGTAATTCATAATTGGTCATTCAAAGAAATTTAAGCTCAATCAAAAACGCTTAATCAAAAGGTCAATGGTACTCAAGTCCAGAACCATCACAGTCATGGAAAGGACTCAAGATCATAATAGAAATTTTCGGGCTAAGTTATATGGAATGAATGGCTGAATGGATGAAATACTAAAGTTGTTCATTGAAAGTCTGAAGCTAAAAGCGGTGTCTGAAGGCCCAAGCAACATTGTAATTTCTCCGATTTCTCAAGTAGCTCTGTTTTTATCATTGTCTTTGAATGAGCAAATTTCTTCAACTTCCCAATTTACTTTGATATAGGGTATGCCTCCACACATGATGGCTCCTACATTTGCCCCAAGGCATGAATTTGACCTCAATTCCGCAATTCCACCTATCACCCAACCATCGAACACCCGATACACCATACTGCCACCACCTTCGATTTCAACTGCATATCTAATTGAAGTTGCCTTCAATACAAGTGAGAATCAAGGTGGTGTTTTCATCTATACACATTCAATCACTCATTACATCCCTAATTCCACCACCCAAAATCCACCTTTAACCATGCACTTTGAGAAAGTGAATGAAGGGTATGAGAAGGAGAAGCAAATGACTAAGCAAAATAAGAAGTTGCAAACTCTTGAAGAAAGGATCTCAGACATAGAGGGAACTAGTTCTTTTGGTGTTGTAGGGATCAAGCAACTGAGACTTACTTCAAATTTGTCAATCCCTAGAAATTTTAAGCTTCTTGAGTTTCAAAAATATGATGGTACTGGTAACCCAAAGTTTCACATGATGTCGTACATTACTGAAATGACTACTATAGAAGAGGATGACATGGTGATGATTCATTTCTTCCCTAAGAGTCTGATTGGTGCTGCTTAAAATTGGTTCATGAATCTGGATCGTAGTAAGATATGGAATTGGACAGATTTGGCATATGCTTTCTTGAAGCAATACAAGTTCAACTATGATATTGTCCCAATAAGATAGTAATTGAAGAGTATGCAAAAGAAGACAGATGAGTCATTTAGAGAGTATGCATAAAAATGGACGACTCTTGCCTTAGAAGTTCAACCTCTACTTCTTGATTATGAATTGTGCACTATCTTTCTTGATATTTTGAAATCTCTATACCTTGAACTGATGGCTAATTGCCCATTTCATGATTTCACTAATATAATTAAGACTTGAGAGAGGATAGAAGGCCTTATAAGGTCAAGAAAGTTGCAAAGGGCTAATGTGGAGAGTAATGGTTCTAGCCAAAAGAAAGGAAACTTTCAAAAGAAAAAGGGGGAAGTAAATTGGGTGCAGACACCAAGGTCACCTCGATACTTTTAGCCTAGAGGCCCACATTATTCTCCAAACCCTTTTTTTTTACCTTTATACCAAGTCAATACAATTCTCTTACCTTATCCACAATATACACCTAATTCTCCATCATCCCCAACACCATTTGTCCCAACTTACCAAGCTCCTCCACAGAATCATCCTCAAAACTACCCAACAACACGTCCACCCACTAAGCCAAATTACCAAGGTTATAAGAACGAGCCTCATCCTACTTTGAGAGATGAACCTTTTCCCCAAATTCCTATAACCAAAGTTGAATTATTCAAGCAATTATGTGATGCCCATATAATAGCTCCTCGACCTATACAACCCATCCAACAACCTTTCTCCCATCGGTATAACCCAAATCTCAAGTGTGAATACCATAGAGGTGCAGTGGGATACTCAATTAAAGATTGTCCTGGTTTTAAGCATAGTGTGTTGTATCTGATTAAACAATGAGTAATCAAGCTTGAGGAGATTGGAGCCAGACCCAATATAGATTCCAACCTTTTGCCAAATCATGGCGCAAAGGCTGGTATGAATGCCATTAGCAGAGAAATGAAGGTTTGAAAACTAGTAGATCATCCCCTATAACATTTATTTCCTCATTAATAAGACTGCTTTTTTTTCTATCAAAACTTAAAATACCTAGAAAAATTAACTTTTGTGCCTCACATTTGAAATCCTAACAATTCTCTATGTCATGGCCCAAACCTTGATGATGCTCGCAGAAGGACACACAATCATATTTATCCTCTTCATTCATAATTTTACAATGAACACTCAGGTCGTAGCTAGCTACTTTTAGGCTCTCCCACACCCTTTTAATAGGAATCTTAACCTCAGGGATTTTCCTAACTCTTTCAATTTCTCCGCTAATGGTATTCACACCAGCACTTGCCCCATGATTTGGCAAAGGGTTAGAATCCATAATGAGGAAATAAATGTTATAGGGAATGATCCATTGGTTTTTCAACATTTTGTCCTTAAGGTATTGCCGACCCCACAACTTAATCAAGCACAACCAAATGTCATTATACAAGTACCAACCCTTTTTCCTTATGAGAGTAATCATGCGGTGTCATGGAACTACAGGGTAAAGGTGGTATCTTCTCAAGATAAGGCTCTAAGGGATTGTTCTAACAAGTTGAATTTCAAAAATGAAGGAGAATCAAGTGCAATTATCAATGTAGTAGGGATTGGGGGAATAACTAAAAGTGGGAGGTGTTACCTTTCGGAAGAGGTAAAATGCCAAAAGAAAGAAAAAGGAAAGGTTATGGCTGAAGGAATAGATCATACTCTAACCAAAGGAGAAGATAAAATCAAGAGGGTTGCATTGAGGAGAAATTTTTTTTGAAAATAATGAGACAGAATGAGTATGATGTGGTCGATCAAATGAAAAAAAACTTTGGCTCGTATTTCACTTTTATATCTTATTATGAGTTCAGAATCCCACAGAAAAGCCTTGCAGAGATTTTTAGATCAAGCTTATGTTTGTCCATACATCACTCCAGAAAAGTTTGGGAATATGGTGAACTTTATCTGAAACATCAGCATGATTTCTTTTTCTGATGAGGAACTTATGTCAGGTGCAAGCAACCACACTAAAGCCCTTCACATTACTCTGAAATTTGAAGGATATATGGTGGCGAAAGTTCTGATCGATAATGGGTCTGCCCTAAGTGTTCTTCCTGATTCAACCTTGATGTAGTTACCGATAAACTCATCTCTTATTCAAACAAGCAGCATGGTTGTAAGAGCTTTTAATGGAACCAGAAGGGAGGTATATCCCCATTCGGCTAGAAGTCGGGCCTAGCAAGTTTGATGTCTCTTTTCAAATAATGGACATAGAACATGCTTACACAATGCTACTGGGAAGGCCATGGATACATGTTGCTGAAGTAGTGTCATTTACTTTACATAAAAAGTTGAAGTATATTAATGATGGAAGGGTAATAACCGTTAGAGGGGAAAAGGAGATGCTCGTGAGCTAGCCCAGTTCATTACCATACATAGAATTAGCAGAGCAAGCATTGGAGTCCTCTTTTCAATCCTTAGAATTGGACTAATGCAATGAGAAGAGGTCACAAGAGATAAGGGATGTTAACCAAGTGATAGCCATAATCATGGAAAAGAATGGCTTTCAGATAGGGAAAGGCTTGTGGGTCAATCTACAAGGTATTAATGCCCCTATTTCACTTCCCGAGAGTGTGTGACAAGCAAAGGTTAGGATATGAGCCCTCAAAAGATAAGCTACTAGGATTGTAAGGGGACTGCCAAATAGGATCTCTCATCTTCGAGAGACCTTTACTCCTGGGCCTGTGTATACCATGAATATCTTGGAAGACCATCACGAGAGAAGATGTTGGATCTAGCCCTACGGTAATGAGGAACAATTAAGCAACTAAGAGATGGAGCTAGTGCCATTTGTGGTTCATTTTGAGTAATAATTGTCTATGATGCTTTATTTTCATGTGACTGAAGTCCAAAGTCATTTGAACTTTATTATATGATGTATTGGGCCATATTTTATTTAAAAGTTTTAATGAAGTAGTTTTTCATGGAGCTCTGTTTGCTTTCTGTTTTCATTTTTCAACGCTTGTCATTTTACTCCTACTCTTTTCTTCATTTATTGATCATTGTCATATTTTTAATCTCCTAGGAGTTTTGTTAACATGGATCTATTATCCCAAGATGAGGCTCTTGTATGTCCAATAATTGATTCTCATATTGAATTTGATATGGACGGTTACGACTCTTATGAGAATATGAAACTTTATGATAAATTTGCAAAAATGGTCGAGTCATATAAAAAAGCAATAATCCCTCATAATGAACAAGTTTAGATCATAAACATGGGCACTGAAAATGAAAAGAAGGGATTGAAAATTGTTAATAACCCGAAAAAAGAAGATAAAAATTGCTCTCTTCAAAGAATACATAGATGTTTTCGCTTGGTCCTATCAAGACATGCTGGGTCTCGATCCTAATATTGTGTCTCATAAAATTTCTTTGTATCCCTACTGTAAACCAGTCAAATAGAAGTTGAGATGAATAAGGCCATAAATGTCTAGTAAAGTAAAGGAATAAGTAATCAAGCAAATAGAAGCTGAATTTTTAGAAGTGTCTACTTACCCAAAATAGGTTGCTAATATAGTTCCAGTGCCTAAAAAGGATGGTCGAGTGAGAATGTGTGTGGAATTTTAGGATTTAAACAGATCTAGTCCTAAAGATGACTTCCCTTTGCCTCATATAGACGTGTTTATTGATAATACAGCAAAAAATCATTGATACTCATTCATAAATGGATATTCAGGATATAATCAAATTCCAATGGCTGAGAAAGATAAAAAGAATACTACGTTTATCACGCACTGGGGCACATACTGCTATAGAGTAATATAGTTTGGGTTGAAGTATGCAGGAGCTACTTATCAAAGGGCTATGGTCATTGTTTCATGATATGATGCACAAGGAGATTAAAGTGTATGTGGATGACATGGTGGCTAAGTCAAAAGAAGGGGAAAGTCATGTGGATATACTCTGAAAGGTGTTTGAAAGGATGAGGAAATACAAGCTGAAATTGAATCCCGCTAAGTGCACTTTTGGTGTGACATCAGGGAAATTGTTATGGTTTATTGTTATTGAGTGAAGGATTGAAGTGGACCCAGACAAAGTCCGAGCAATTTGGGAAATGCCACTTCCAAAATCAGAAAATGAAGTTCGAAGTTTCCTTGGGAGGTTTAATTACATAGAAAGATTCATCTCCAATCTCACGCATACCTGTGAACTAATTTTTAAATGGTTGAGAAAGAATAACCTGAGAAAATGGGATGAAAGATGTCAGAGGGCCTTTTATAAAGTCAAAGAGTATTTACTCAATCCCTTAGTGCTAGTACCTCTGACTCCATAAGGCCACTGATTTTATATTTGACTGTGCTACATGAGTCAATAAAGAGTGTGTTGGGGCAACACGATAAAGGTGGAATGAAGGAAAGAACTATTTATGACATGGTGTATATGACTAAGAAGGAAGTAAAAGGAAGTGTAATTGTTGACCATTTGGCCGAAAGCCTAATTGATGAGTACCAACCCATGAAGTTTGAATTTCCAGATAAGGACATTCTTGCAATTGAAGAAGAGGATAATGAAGAAAAAGTGAGATGGAAGATATACTTTGATGGGGTGGTAAATGTGTACGGGAAAGGGATAGGAGTTGTAATTGTGTCATACCAAGGGAAACAATTCCTGATAGTCATCAAGTTGGGATTTGATTATACTAATAATTTGGCCGAATATGAATCTTGTGTGAGGGGTTTGCAAGTAGTTTTAGATTTAAAAGTTGGCACTTTGGATGTTTTTGGGGATTATGCACTTATCATTTATCAGGTGAAAGGAGAATGACAAACTAAAGACTCAAAATTAATTCTGTACCAAAAATATCTGACACAATTGATTGAGAAATTTGAAGATATCATTTTTTCTCTTTTAACTCGTGACAAAAATCAATTTGCTGATACCTTGGCAACTTTGGCAGTAATAACCAAGCTCGATTGTGGAATGGTGATGCAACCTGTACAAGTGAAATTAGAAGATAAGCTCGCCTACTGTTCCAATGTAGAAGAAGAGCCTGATGGTCATCCTTGGTATTATGATATCATGCAATACATCAAACTCAGAGAGTACCCAACTGCGGCAAATGAAAATGATAAAAATAAATAAAAATATCCGACGTATGGTGCTAGGTTTCTTTTTTAGTAGACAAATTCTTTATAAAAGAAGTCAGTTGTATTTTGAACAAATGAAGCCAGTCGTATCCGACGCTCTTGCGGTGTATTGATGCAAATAAAGCCAGCCGTATTTTGAGCGTTGTTCATGATGGAATATGTGCCACTCATGCAAATAATCATATGATAGCTCAAAAAGTCTTAAGAACTGGTTATTACTAGATGACAATAGAAAGATATTGTATCAATTACTTCAGAAAGTGCCAAAAATGCTAGATTTATGCAGATCGCATCAATGCTCCACCATTTCCTCTTCATAATCTGACAACACCCTAGTCGTTCTCAATGTGGGGAATTGATGTCATAGGATCCATTAATCCAAAGGCCTCTAATGGGCATCATTTCATCCTAGTGGCAATCGATTACTTCACAAAATGGGTGGAAGTTGTTTCATATATTAAAGTGACCTAGAGAACAGTTGCCAAATTTATAAAGATGAACATTATTTTTCAATATGGGCAACCTGAGAGGATCATCACCGATAATGCTCTAAATTTGAATGATGCTGAAATACAAAAGTTGTGCAAGCAATTTGCAATTAAGCATCAAAATTCCTTACCCTATAGGCCACAAATAAATGGAGTTGTGGAGGTTGCTAATAAAAACATCAAGAAAATAATTGAGAAGATGATGATAACTTATAAAGATTGGCATAAGAAGCTTCCTTATGCATTGCATGCCTATCCTACAGCTGTTCGATCTTCAACTGGGGCAACACTTTATTTTCTAGTTTATGGTATGGAAGTTGTTACTCCTATAGAAGTGAAGATCCCTTCACTTAGAGTTCTGATGGAAACAGAGTTGGAAGAATCAAAATAGGCAAGAGCTAGATGCAATTGAATATGATTGAAGAAAAAAGATTGACTATTATTTGTCATGGACAATTATACCAGCAAAGGATGGTTAGGGCCTTTAACAAGAAGGTTCAACCTCGGGAATTCCAACCAGGGGATTTGGTGTTGAAAAAGATCTGACCACATCAAGAAGATATTCAATGAAAATGGGCCCCAACTCATGAGGGGCTGTACATGGTTAAACATGCATTCTCAGGTAGAATATTAATCCTTCCAAACATGGAAGGTAAAGAGCTTCCTAGGCCTATAAATTCTGATACAATTAAAAGATATTACTCATTAAAAAAAAAAAAAAAAAGCCCACTAGACCGAAAACCCGAAAGGGTGGTCTAGGCAAAAATTAGGGCATTCAAAAAAAAGCTCGCTAGATCGAAAACCTAAATGGATAGTCTAGGCAAAAATTAGGGCATTTAAAAAAAAAAAGTCCACTAGGCTGAAAACCAAAAAAGAGGCTTAGGCAAAAATTAAGGCATTCAAAAAANAAAAAAAAAAAAAAAAAAAAACTTGCTAGGCTGAAAACCTGAGAAGGCGGTCTAAACAAGGACGAAACACAAAAGAATACCAGGAGGCAAAGGTGAAGCTTTATGACACAGTGTAATTCATGAGAAAGTTGAGAAATTTGCATTCTAACATCGGAAGGGTGAATGTTCTCATCAGTCAAGTAAAAGTCTTATTCGTTGCAATATGAGAATCACTTAAGTTGGACATTGAGGTGCTGAAAACTAGGGCAAATTTTTGGATCCGTGCGGCTTCTAGATTATTCATCTTGAACTACGTAGACTCTGATTCCTCTTCAAGGATACATAGACACTTAGGTGGTGTTTGGTAGCTGTAATCTTTTAACATTCTTGAGAAAGTGATATGGGAATAAAAGCTTCCCATGTTTGGTAGAAGTGATAAAAAAATATTCCCAAGCATAGAAGATACCCAGGAATGGAAATTTACACTGATGATGGAAAAAAAAATACCCACCTCTTCAGGTGGGAATGAAACTTTCCTGGGTAAGGAGGCTCGTAGCGCTCAGCGCTGAGCCTCCACATCATATTTCATCTTCAAAGAGTGAGAGGGACAAGGGTGCTGGGGCTGAGAGGGGGGGAGAGAGAGAGAGAGAGAGAGAGGGGGAGGGAAGGGGTCGGGTGGGGTGCGGGGCAGTGGCAAGGCCTGGGGCTGAGAAACCACCATCTTGTCTCCATTACAGCTTCCCTCTCCATTCAATACAAATTCAAATCTCTCTATGTATTTGCGTGCTTTGAGAAACTGCAGCTGATAGTGATTAGTGGGAGAGCGATTCATTGGGAATTTTGGAGAGGATGAATGTGATTGGAAGACAGATGCCGCGATCTAATTCGCAAATTGCAGAGCGCATCAAATTAACCCGCATTCCCCCACCCATCAAACCACTACCCCTGTTTCTTCTTCTTCTTCTCTTTCTTCTCAAGCGCACACCCAAAATTATACTCTGTTTGATTTCAAACCAATTTCACTGACAAGCTTCTCATTTTTTTTAATTTCTTCTTGTTGTCAATGAAACTTGTCAATTCAACTATGAGCTTAACCGGAACCAGTTGAAACCATAATTTGATTCTCGGATCCGAGCCAGCCCCTTCATTACGGGCCCATAAGGTTTGCTTCTATTATCAGTTTTTTCCTTCATGAATTTGATTCCCCTTCATTGATCTCTATTTCAGTTTTAGCAGATTATTATAGATTTACCTTTTAGTGTTGTATTTCCTTAGATATGTGCATTTGTACGTAGGCTGTTGATTTTCAGATGTATGACTGTTTCTCGATTTTAGGGTGGTAATTTTTGGGGTACATGAATTAAGTTTGATTGCTATTGATATGGTATTTTGTTTATAATTTCATGGGATCTGAAATTGAATGACTAAGATTTTGGTGCATTTGAATTGTTACTGTGCGTTATGGGTTGCCTTCTTGTTTTTAGTTTGAAGATGGCGTGGTTTAGTGGGAAAAATTCTTGGGGGAACTTCCCTGAGTTCTGTAACAAATATGCCTGACTCAGATTCTGTGCTTGAACTCGAGAGTGTGAAGATGGAAATGAAAATGATGGAAACTGCACTATAAGACAAAAATATTCCCAGGAAAATTAAGTGACAACCAAACATAGGAATATCAACTTTCCTAGTGATCTCATTCTTGGGAATCCTATTCCTAGGAAAGTAAGGATTCTCAGGCAAGTGTATAGCTGATACCAAACACCACCTTACTTATTAGGGCAAGTCCAACATTATAAAATCCATATATTAGGGCAGTTTGTCTTCTATGTATTGATGATACACCTATTTTGATTTGACATCCCTAAAAGATGTAAACTTTTACCTCTTGTTTATATAAAAGAAATCAGTTTATTGAATTAATTTCTTTCTATTATGCATTTGCTCTATTTTAAACTACTAAATTATTTCTTTAAACAAAATATGAGTGGAGTTTTCATAATGGCATATTTGTTATTCTTAAAGGGACCTCACTGACTTGGCTTTCAAATTTCAAAGAAATGTAAATTCCTAATCATAGCATGGTTTCAGATATAATAAAAATGTTAAAAGGGGAATAAGAAGAGAAAATATGAAAATTGAAATAAAAAGAAAAGAAGTAAACAAAGAAAAACTCCATGCAGTTTAGTCGAAAGAAGTTTGACTTTATCATTCTTGGATAAGAGAGTGAATNCATAGTGGTTTTTTATGTTTTCAGGCCCTAAATCCTTTATGGATCAACAAATTGGGTCAAAATACTGGTTACAGAGTATACTTGATGTCAATTTTTTATGCATGTGTAAATTCAGATTGTAATTACTTAATGTTAGCTGAACTCACATATTGCCTTGGCATAAATTAGAAGTTTGAGATGGTGTGGAAATTTTATCCTACGTAAGCTGATCTCAGCAAAATGGATGCATGTGTTCTTATTTATCATTGTTACTTGTCCATCAGTTTTTAGTGGCGGCAGCATTTCAGTTGAACTATAGCACCTTTGTTCTCTAGGAAAAAATCATCATACATGATAAAGTTGATATATAACTGGTTTTCTGTTGTTGCAGTATGAAAGCAATGCTCGATTTGTCAGTCTACTGTGTTTCTAACTTTTTGTTGCTATATTGGTTTTTAAATTCTGGTTACTGTAGTTTGCTTTATCAATTACTGTGGTTTGCTTTATTGATTTAGGCATAAGATGTTCTTATTGCTTTGTTGAAGCCTAACAATTTCTCTGATCTTGTTACTTGTTAGATTTCTTTAGATCCATGGACATGCTTGTGTCTCTCTTTCTGGTTATTTATAGTTTGTCACTTGGCTTGATCTTTTTCTGTATAGCTTAATCCTTGCTATGTGGGTTGCTGCTTTCTATTTTAGAAGAGTTAGACCTCAAGTTGTATCTCCTAGGCTTCACATGTGACTGAGTGATTTCTGTTGTTTCTCTCATTCCTTGTTTGAAGGTTAAATGCTATGCATATGGGGCTGTTTGTAGTTTTTTGAAACAAATTTACTAATTTCTCTAGTAATATAATTAAGTCTGATTTGCTTTATGTAATTAAATTGTCTTGGTGATAATGCTGTCAAGGAGATTGATGTTATGATGAAAATACATTGCTTCTGCCATTGTTTATATTGTCTTGATTACTGAATAATATTCCTTTTGTTGTCAAGGAGATTATATTGTCTTGCTGTCAAGGAGATTGATGTTAGTGATTACTAGTGAGCTGCTGTGGTGATGAAGATACTATATTACTAGTGAGCTGTTGTGGGCCTGTGGCTGTTTGATTTGGTCATTGAACACTAGGATGGCTGATTTACTGATTCCTTGTTGATTTGGCTGATTATTAATATTCACAACTCATACTTATATGCTTGAATGCTTGATGAGAAATTTTTTAAGTTTGTTATACTTTCTGGGCTCTTTGCACTATATTATACTTTCTAGGTTTCATTTGAATAATTGACTATTGATTTTTATTTTTATGTGGTTTGACAAAGTAAAACCAGTATATTTTCATTATTTTTATGTTATATTGTAATTAGATATAGATGGTGGAAAATTTAACAAATTGCAATAATTTGGTCAAAATAGAAGCCATTTGATTGCTGCCTTTCGATTTCAGTTATTTACTGGCAGGTTGAAGCCAATAACAGGGGCATGTTAGCAATTTATGGAGACCTTTGGATCAGCAGGCAAAATCGAAAAAACCGACCGAACCGAACCGAATTAGACCAGTTCGGTTTTACTCTAAAAAATTCAAAAAATGGAACCGAACCGAACCGAGTTTCTCCTGTCCGGTTTGGTCTCGGTTTAGGGTGAAAACCAGACCGATTACACCCCTAGAGAAGAAGAAGGTAGAGAGAGAAGGGAGTAAGAGAAGATATAATGAGGTAACAATTTTTGTGTCACTTTGGTGCCACATCACATTTTTTTATTGCAATATAGACAAATCGTTTGTCTTGTCAATACTAAACTAACGGAGTTATAATTATAGGTGACGACAGGAACTCAATTAAAAAAAAATTAAATTATAAAAACCTAATTCAAAATTCGATTAAACTATAAAAATCTTTAGTACATTTTAACTTTTAGTTAATTATATTTTGCCTCTTGTATTTAAGTTTCAGCTTTAGTTAGTTGGGTCTGGTCCGAAATGGACCAGCCCATTAATTGCTCTCTCTTTTAATTGTTTGGGCCTATCTGAGATTGGTCATTCTTAATTGTCTCTTTTTTATTTATTTCATTTAATATGGGCTGGTTAAAGTTATTGGGTTTATTTTCCTTGCTGGCCGGACCCATCATTTGGGCTCTATCTGTTGTAGTTTTTTGCTCATTTTAGGTTAGGCTATTGGCTTTTATTTTATTTTGCTGGACCAAACTCACTTGGACTTATTATGTTTTAGTCTTTTGTTTCCTTTTGTTATTTTTGGTTTGGGCGACTAGTAGCTACTTTAGTTTCTTTTATTTATTGATTAGGCTTGATTCGAGTTGGACTAACTTATTTGTGTGTTTTATTTTCTCTTTTACTTTGTTTGTTTTGATTGGGCCCTTGCTTCTTTTAATTGGGCTGGACTATCTTTTTGTGTTGGGTTTATCACTTTATCTTCTATTTAAGAAGCTAGTTTTTAGTTTAGGTTTTTTATTTTTTTATTTTTTTTATTTTTTTTTTATTTTGGGCCTATTTATTTGAGACTCTTGTTTTGTTTTTGAGACATTTTAATTAATTAATTATATATTTATTTATTTATTTGTTCTTTACATATTTTTATTATAATTATTATTTTATCTTAATGACACTAATTTATTTTTATCTTATCTATTTTACATATTATGCCATTTTACATTGTACCTAGTCTTTTTTTGCAAATAAAATCAAAGTCCTAATGACAGAATAAGATAGAAAATAATTGTGGTAACGATATTTCATAACATTCTTAAAGTGAGGGATATTTTCTCTATTTTGTCCGAAGCGCTGGTGAGACTTATGAAATACCCAATATCATTGTTCTTTTTATGTGTTTTGCAACTATTGTATTTTTTAAAAGCATTTTATTTTTACATTCTTCACTTATTATAATTTTTTTTTTAAGAAATTAAACTTTGCCCACGACAGAATAGATTGAAAGAGAATTGTAGCAACAATTAGTATCTCTACCCAGTACTCCAGAAGCTTTACTATTTATATTTTGCTAAAGGTAATGGCAAGGTCTAATAATTAAAAATTAAAGCAAAAAAATATATTTTTCTTATAAAAATAAAGATGACCAAATCTACAAAGCCATAACATTTTAAGCTTGTTATAGGTTGTATATATTCTTCTAATAATGACATTTTGTTACTTACTCATGTCACAATCATTTGTCATTCTTGACAATATACAGACAATGTGAGACATTTAAAAATAAAAAATTTAACATATTTTTATCTTACAAGTGAATTTAAAGACGAATTTTATTCTACAATTTTTAGAAGACATACAATTAAATTGCTAACCATTCATTAGAATGGGCGTCATAGGGGGCTAACATATTCCCTATGTGTAACTAACTCCCTTACTCAACTCTGATAATATAGACCAAATTTTTTTTATAGGCATTCAATCGTGCCTTAAATTAATTGGCGGCAACTCTATGAATTTTATTCAATCATTTTTTCTCAATTAATCGTTGAGTGCCCCTCCGAAAGTGACAGTACACAATTGGCATGAGAAATATGTTTTACACATTACTGACTAAAGTGATAGAATTTGATGCAAAGTTTAAGTGGATTCAATGAAACTCAAATTGTACGAGGGAGTATGACATTAGCTTTAGGTAGCATGTAAATAGTATTAAGACGTACGGAAAAGGTTAAAGTGAATTCAATTAAATCAAAATACTATCATTTACACAGAGCATGAAGGAGTGCATGTGAGGATAACTATTTTATAATAAATAGCATTAGTCAACAATTTATGTCTGCTCTCCACTCAGTGCTCAATAGTGGAGCTGTTCTTTCTGGACTATTTTTGACTCACTCTTGTCGTATCTGTTGGAATATTTGAGAGGGAATGACTATTTTACTCTCCTTCCCATTCCCAAGTCCTTTGTAGANCTCTTTGATCTGTTTCTATTTGTAAGGATTTAGTAGAGTAATGTATGTTTTGTAGAATTTAACAATTAGGAATATTATATTGAATGTAGAGAATTTAACAATTAGGAATACGATATTGGATGTATTTCTTATTGGCCAATATTAACATACCCGAAGTACAATTCAAGTTATTGATACCTTGGGTAATAGATAATAAGTGTATGATACGTGTTCTTTTATTTTATTTTAGCAATGGACCATAAACCTGCCTTCCAGGTTTTAAATATTACTACTAAAGCCATGTCAGGTTAAGAAATTATGAAACATGCTCAGAATTATTTTTGAGTGTAAGTATCAATTCGGCTTAGAATGCAATAGATTTAGCTATAGAATATAGTTAGTTTTGTGAGATAAGTGACTAATGCTAATGTCTATCAAATCAGTTTTTTTTTTAAAAGTTCGAATGTGGTAAAAATATGATGTACTAATATATCTCAAGGGACTATAAGGTATTTTTATGTTATGTAAATTTATACTAAGTAGCACACACATTAAATTTATACTAAATATTATAATGTGATTATTTTATATATATACATTTATAATATGTAGTACCAAACAACATGTGGTTGAGTGGTACAAAAGTTATAAATTTTTTGTTTGAATAGAAAGTTTTAGTCAAAGTATCAAGAAAATAATAAGAATTGTACTGATAAGTAAATATAAATGTGCATATAATCTAATGCTATAGAATTATGTAGAGATTAATTGTTTTAGATAAATTCATGTCAATCCAGGGTTATCTAGTAAGAAATAAATAGATAAACCAAATAAATTGTGTAGAGAGTAATTCCTCTAGATACATTCATGCCAAGGTAGGGCCGTACAGTTATCTCGTAACAAATAAATAGATAATTACATTTCATATAGAAATGAAATATTATACATATAGTTATTAAAATCAGTAAGTTCAATTTACCAAAACAAAATCAGTAAGTTTATGGCCTAGTGATAGATTTTTTTGAGCACCACCCTATCTCGGCCAAATTCCATGGTTTGGACCCCTTTTTCAATTTTTTAAGATTTTTTATTTGATTTTTGAGTTTCCTTTTCATCAATATTTCATGCTGTGGTGGTAGAAAAATTTTTAAAAATGTTTTGTTTGGTCAATTAGTATTATTTTGGTGTCTTTTTGCATTTGTCTAGTGCATTTAGTGTGTTGTGAGTTTTGCATTTTTCTTTCATTGATTCAATGTTTTATTGTTTTTGTGTGTTCTAGTGTGTTTTAGAATGTTGTTATCTTTTGATTTGCATAGTGCATGACTCGGTCCTCTCAATTTGAACTCCTTAAAGGTGATTCTGAAATAGAGAGAACCTTGCACACACTTGTTAGGGCACGTAGAACTCCTAATCACATAGAGCATAATATGGCTCCCAATGACATTAATCCTGAGGTTGATCTTGCTGCTAATACTGGGGCTGGAAATAATGACATGCATGCTAGGGCTAGGACACTTAAGGAGTTGGCTGCCCCTGATGATAATTACCAACCTTGGTGTATTCAATATCCTGATGCTAATTTCGAATTAAAGTCTGGATTAATACACTTGCTCCAAAAGTTTCATGGACTTGCAGGTGAAGATCCTCACAAGCATTTGAAGGAATTTCACATAGTGTGTTCTACCATGAAGCTCAGTCAATTGAAGAGAAGCACATCAAGCTTAGGGCTTTTCCCTTTTCATTAGATGGAGCAGCGAAGGATTGGCTATACTTGCAGCCATCCATCATCACATGCTAGAATGGCTTGAAGAGGTGCTTTCTTGAAAGATTCTTCCCTGCCTCAAGAGCTGCTGCCATCCGAAAAGAAATATGTGACATAAGGTAAAACAGTGGAGAGACACTACATGAATATTGGGAGAGATTCAAGAAACTCTGTGGAAGCTGCCCCCATCATCAAATCAGTGACCAGTTGCTCATCCAATATTTCTACGAAGGACTTCTTCCTATGGATCGAGGCTATGTGGATGCTGTTCTGGAGGTGCCTTAGTGGACAAGACCCCTGCAGCTGCAAGAGATTTAATATCCAAAATGTCAGACAATGCACAACAATTTGGCACAAGGATGCTCACCCCAGCTAGAGGAGTGAATGAGGTGCAGATGGCAGATCAACAAAGGATGGAGACTCGTTTGGAGGAATTGACCTCCTTGGTTAGACAGCTAGCAATGGGGCACACACCGGTTCAAGCTCATGCCAAGCTATGTGGAATTTGTTCCCTGTCTAGTCATCCAACAGATCAGTGCCCTACTCTCCAAGACAACACTGAAGTAGTGGCTGGAGTCTTTCCTGGCAGACCTACCAGCAGCCCCGATATGACCCCCACTCCTCCACCTACAACCCTGGTTGGAGAGATCACCCTAATTTAAGGTATGGAGGAAATTCTAGCCAACCTTACCAGCAGCAACAACAAACGTACCAGCCACAACAGCCTAGGTACAATGCAAGTTCAAGCAACCAGCAGTACCAAGCACCAATGAAGCAGCCTATGCAGCAAGCTAACAAGCCAGAACCGAGCCTAGAAGACTTAGTGAAGCAATTGGCAAGTAGCAACATCCAATTCCAACAGAGGACTGAGACTAGCATTCAGAGCTTGGAGACTCAGATAGGTCAACTTGCAAGCACCATTAGTGAGATGAAGTCTCAAGGTTATGGCAGTTTACCTTCTCAGACAGTCACCAATCCAAGAGGCAATGTGAGTGCCATAACCCTGCGCAGTGGTAAAGAAGTGAGTGCTCCAGAACCTAGCATGCCTTCTACGGTTCAAAGTTTTGTTCAAGGAAAAAATTCAGACCCTGTAGCCCCTAAAGCTATTCCAAAACAGCAGCCAATCCACCTTCAGGATCAGGCAGAGAGCTCTACCCCCAGTATTCCTCTCCCCTTTCCAAACAGAATTACACAGTCCAAGAAAATTGCTGAGCATGAGCTAGATAAAGAGATCATTGATACTTTCAGGAAGGTAGAAGTCAATATACCTCTTCTGGAAGCAATTAAACAGATTCCCAAGTATACAAGGTTTCTGAAGAATTTGTGTACCCACAAGAGAAGACTGAAAGGCAATAAGAAAGTGAGCATGAACAGAAACGTGTCAGCAATGATCCAGCCTAACTTACCATCAAAGTGCACTGATCCTGGAACTTTCACCATTCCCTGCACTATTGGAGACAAGCAGTTTACAAATGCCATGCTAGATCTGGGTGCTTCCATCAACGTGATGCCCAAGTCCATCTATTCATCACTGCAGATTGGAGAACTGAAGCCTACTAGAGTAGTCATTCAGCTTGTTAATAGAAGCACAACCTATCCTGCAGGCCTTCTTGAGGATGTTTTGGTTAGGGTAAATGATTTAATATTTCCAGCAGATTTTTATGTGTTAAATATGAAGGATGAGTCTACATCTAGACATGCCCCTTTGATCTTAGGTAGACCCTTCCTTAAAACTGCTAAGACCATAATTGATGTGCATGCTGGTACCCTGTCCATGGAATTTGGTGACACTGTAATTCGTTTTAATGTAAGTGATGCCATGAAACACCCTCTAGAAGAGCATTCAGTGTTCCAAATAGATGTCATAGACCTGCTAGTTGAGGATGTGCATGCTGAATTGGTAGCTGAATTTCCTGATATAGTAGGCTTGCTAGATACTTTAGAGTGCCCTGCATGTACTAATTGTGATGGGAGTTGTGATGCCTGTTCTGAAATTTTTGCATATATGGGATATGATGAGACTGTTTTGGAGCATAGTGCAGAGCTTGCAGGTGTTTCTGAGCTTCACACAGCAGACTTGGTTTCTCCAACCAAGCTAGTTCCCTCTGTGCAGCAACCACCTATTCTTGAGCTGAAACCGTTACCTGACCATCTCAAGTATGCTTTCCTAGAAGCAGAAGAAAAGCTGCCTGTCATCATAGCCAACAATCTGCAACCTGAACAAGAAGAGAGGTTGTTGCAGATTCTGAAGCAGCGGAAGACAGCCATTGGATGGACACTTGCAGACATTCCTGGCATTAGCCCCTCCACCTGCATGCATAGGATTTTATTAGAGGAAGAAGCTAAACCAGTGAGGCAGCCCCAAAGGCGACTTAACCCGTTGATTCTGGATGTGGTCAAGAAAGAAGTGAGCAAGCTGTTGTCAGCTGGCATTATCTACCCCATCTCAGATAGCAAATAGGTGAGTCCAGTTCAAGTGGTTCCAAAGCAACTGCAACTTCCCTCTCCATTCGATACAAATACAAATCTCTCTGTGTATTTGCGTGCTTTAAGAAACTGCAGCTGATAGTGATTAGTGGGAGAGCGATTCATTGGGAATTTTGGAGAGGATGAATGTGATTGGGAGACAGATGCCGCGATCTAATTCCCAAATTGCAGAGCGCATCAAATTAATCCGCATTCCCCCACCCATCAAACCACTTCCCCTGTTTCTTTTTCTTCTTCTCTTTCTTCTCAAGCGCACACCCAAAATTATACTCTGTTTGATTTCAAACCAATTTCACTGACAAGCTTCTCATTTTTTTTTTAATTTCTTCTTGTTGTCAATGAAACTTGTCAATTCAACTATGAGCTCAACCGGAACCAGTTGAAACCATAATTTGATTCTCGGATCTGAGCCAGCCCCTTCATTACAGGCCCACAAGGTTTGCTTCTATTATCAGTTTTTTCCTTCATGAATTTGATTCCCCTTCATTGATCTCTGTTTCAGTTTTAGCAGATTATTATAGATTTACCTTTTAGTGTTGTATTTCCTTAGATATGTGCATTTGTACGTAGGCTGTTGATTTTCAGATGTATGACTATTTCTTGATTCTGGGGTGGTAATTTTTGGGGTACATGAATTAAGTTTGATTGCTATTGATCTGGTATTTTGTTTATAATTTCATGGGATCTGAAATTGAATAACTGAGATTTTGGTGCATTTGAATTGTTACTGTGCGTTATGGGTTGCCTTTCTTCTTGTTTTTAGTTTGAAGATGGCGTGGTTTAGTGGGAAAAATTCTTGGGGGAACTTCCCTGAGTTCTGTAACAAATATGCCTGACTCAGATTCTGTGCTTGAACTCGAGAGTGTGAAGATGGAAATAAAAATGATGGAAACTGCACTATAAGACAAAAACATTCCTAGGAAAATTAAGTGACAACCAAACATAGGAATATCAACTTTCCTAGTGATCTCATTCCTGGGAATCCTATTCCTAGGAAAGTAAGGATTCCCAGGCAAGTGTATAGCTGATACCAAACACCACCTCACTTATTAGGGCAAGTCCAACATTATAAAATTCATATATTAAGGCAGTTTGTCTTCTATATATTGATGATACACCTATTTTGATTTGGCATCCCTAAAAGATGTAAACTTTTACCTCTTGTTTATATAAAAGAAATTAGTTTATTGAATTAATTTCTTTCTATTATGCATTTGCTCTATTTTAAACTACTAAATTATTTCTTTAAACAAAATATGAGGGGAGTATTCATAATGGCATATTTAGTTATTCTTAGAGGGACCTCACTGACTTGGCTTTCAAATTTCAAAGAAATGTAAATTCCTAATCATAGCATGGTTTCAGATATAATAAAAATGTTAAAAGGGGAATAAGAAGAAAAAATATGAAAATTGAAATAAAAAGAAAAGAAGTAAACAAAGAAAAACTCCATGCAGTTTAGTCGAAAGAAGTTTGACTTTATCATTCTTGGATAAGAGAGTGAATGGTTTTGCAAAGACAAGAAGGGTAGGAAGTACTATGGGAAAGAGGTGCATATGAACAAATTGACCTTTTGAAAGAGCAAATTTTGATTGAGCCAAATGTTTCTCGAGATGATCAATTATGGTTTTATCTAGACACACCAAGGTATGTGTTAGAATTAATTAGCTAATATTTCCCATGTAGCTATTTCTCATTCTATTGTTTCCCATGTAGTTATAGTTCCTATGTAAATTATGTTTCCTATCTAATTGTTTCCCATGCTGTTATTTATTGTACAACATATACAAATAAGAGAAGTGAGATCCTACTCTCACACACTTTCAGTCAATCTCACATTGTATCAGAGTAATTCCTGTGAGAAATTTCTCTTTCTCTTTCCCACTGTGTTTCCTCAAGCAGTGTCTCTTCCTTTTCTACTATGCTCTACTTCTAACAGTCCTTTTATTAAAGTTTTAGCGTTTGTGTTCCAATCCAACTGCCTTAAGGTTCATATTTTAGAAATCCAGCATCAGCATCAAACTCAGAAAGTTCTGAACGGCCTAATCCCCGAAGCTCACCATCATTTGCCACCTCACATGCCTCTCGTATCTCTGTGTGTGGTTCCAACGCATCGCCTATTGTCCCGACGCGTGGAAGCACGTCAAATCATCAGTTGTGGTGAATTTTCCCAGTTTGTCTCCTTAGCATGTTTGCAACCTATTCCCCACTCCGTTCTACCATTTTCATACCATTCAGTTATTATTTCATATCTGTTTCTTTCCTTAAGTACGTTCCTTCCTAATTTTTATATACCAACATGGCTACTTCAAGCATTGGGTCTTCTGAATGACAATCAATTCTTAGTTTCTCCTTCACTTCTATCATTTCCCCTGATAAACTGATTGGTTTAGCCAACTATCTATCTTGGTCAGCTTCTGTGGAATTGTGGTTTCAAGGATAGGGCTATGAAGACCACTTGATGACACAAGCTCAAGATATTCCTGACAAATATTAGCCAAGGTGGAAGCAAATTGATGCCTACCTCTACAATGTCCTATGGCAAAACATCGATAGTTCCATCATTGGTCAATATTGGCCATATCGTACATGTTATGAAGTTTGGAACAAAGCTAAGAAGTTGTACTCCAATGATATCAACCACCTTTATACCATTGTTTCCAGAATGAAGACCATCAAGAAACAAGATCTGGACATGCGAACATATTTAGGACAGATTAGGACATTTATGTAAGAATTCAAGGAGTTAATGCCCTTCTCTACTGATATTGCCAAACAAGAGGAGCAATGTGGAAAATTCTTTATGGTGCTTGCTCTTGTTGGACTACCTCCCGAATTAGACTCAATTCATAATCAAATACTGGCAAGCCCTATCATTGCTAGCATGGACTCTATGTTTGAACAGTTGATTCGTGTTTCAGCTCCAACAAGTGTTTCTGAGATTACTCCTACTATTGATTCTGTCATCTTGGCTTCCCAAGCAAACAATAGATCTGACCAATGAAGAAGTCACAGTGGGGGTCGTCATGACCAACGTTCCCACCATCGGGAACGTCCCTATTGCACTTACTGCCATAAGCTGGGCCATACTATGGATCACTACTTTATTCTCAAAGATAAAACCAAGTCCGCTAACATTGCTTAATCTGGTCAACCTGGATCTTTTGGCAACATGTCTGTATCTACTGCTAAATACAATGAGTTCCTAAAATTTTGAGAGACTCAGCAATCAAGCTTATCCACTTCCCTCATTGCTCAGACTGGTAATCCTATTGCTTGCCTCTCTCAGTCATCCTCCATTGGACCTTGGGTTATTGATTTTGGTGTTTTCGATCATATGTCTAGTAACAAAGATTTATTTTCTACCCTTACTTATTCTAATTCTTTATCTTCTGTTACCCTGGCTAATGATTCAAATACTAAAGTCAAAGGCATTGGACAAGCAAAGCCTCTTCCTACTTTGTGCTTGAATTCTGTTCTATTTGTACTTGGTTGCCCTTTCAATTTGATCTCTGTTAGCAAATTAACTCAAACCTTGCCTTATTCTATCACCTTTGTTGCTAACTCGGTTCTTGTGCAAATCAGAGCACTGGATGGACGATTGGAGTAGGACGTGAATCCCGTGGGCTATACTATCTTCTTCCACCACAATCTCTTATTGCCTATTCTGTAGTGAATCACCTGAACTTCTTCATCATCGTTTCAGACACCCTAACCTATAAAAACTCAAAAGATGGTACCTACTCTTTCCCGTGTTTCTAATTTAGAATGTGAGTCCTGTGTGTTAGGAAAACATGTATGTAGTTTGTTTCCTAATCGTCTTAATAAACAAGCAAACTTTGCTTTTGAATTGGTACATTCTGATGTCTGGGGTCCTAGTCGAATAAGTTCAGCCTTGGGTTACCGTTACTTTGTCACTTTTATTGATGATTTCTCTCGATGTACTTGTCTATTCCTAATGAAACATCATTCATAATAATTTTCAATTTTTCAAACTTTTTGTTCTGAGGTTAAAACCCAATTTGGTATCACCATCCACACTTTACGGAGTGATAATGCACGAGAATATTTTTCTATTTCCTTCCAATCTGTCATGATTTCCCAGGGTATTTTTTATCAGTCATCGTGTGCTCATATCCCTCAACAAAATGGAGTGGCTAAGCAGAAAAATAGACACTTGATTGAGACAACTTGCACTCTTCTTCTTCATCACAGTGTCCCATTTCATTCTTGGGGGCGATGTTGTCCTTACTTCTTGTTATTTGATCAATCGGATACCATCCTCAGTCTTGCACAATCAGGTACCACATTCCATATTATTTCCTAATCAACCACTTTACTCTATTCCTCTTCGTGTCTTTGGTTGTACATGCTTTGTCCATAATCTCAATCCAAGAAAAGATAAACTACAAGCTAAATCTCTCAAGTGTGTCTTTCTGGGTTATTCCTACTTGCAAAAAGGTTATCAATGTTTTTCTCTTGACCTTCATCGTACATCACTTCTCCTCATGTCACCTTCTTTGAGATGACTTCTTTTATCTCCTCTAAAGAACAACCTGATATTGGTAATGTCCTACCTCTTTCTTTTGCTAGCCTATTACCCCAAGCTAAAACTTTCCTTGACTTGGGAACCTCTTACCCTCACTTATCATCATCAAGCTCGTTCAATCCTAACTATCAATTCTGTTCTCGAGGTTGCTCCTATCCCTGAAACTGACACAACCACTCTTGAATCAGCTGCTACTACCTCACTTAATAACCCTGTTGCAAACCCACTAGACTCATTTTCTACTCCAGTTGTCTCTATTGCTCTGGTTTCTAATTTGGATCGTCCTATTGCTGAGCATAAAGGTATCGGTTCCACTCGCAATCCTTACCCTATTTATAATTTTGTCAATTATCATCATTTATCTCAATAATATTCTTTTTTTGTTTCGTCTTTGTCGTTTGTCACTACTCCTAAAACTACAGGTGGAGCTCTCTTTCACACAGGATGGCGTCAGGCTATGGTGGATGAAATTGCTACTTTGGATTCTAATAGTACTTGGGACTTAGTTCCTCTTCCTCCTGGCAAGACAACGGTTGGCTAACAATGGGTTTAAACTATCAAGGTCGGCCCTAATGGCCAAATTGATCGTCTCAAGGCTCAACTTGTTGCCAAAGGTTACACCCAGATTTATGGTTTTGACTACAGTGACACTTTCTCTCCTGTAGCCAAGATGGCTTCTGTTTTCCTATTCCTTGCCGTGACTATCATTCATCACTGGCCTTTATATCAGTTGGACATAAAAAATGCCTTTCTCCATGGCGACTTACAGCTAGAAGTCTATATGGAGCAACCACCTGGGTTTGTTGCTCAGGGGGAGCCTAGGTTGGTTTGTCACCTATGTCGATCTCTTTATGGCCTTAAACAATCTCCATGTGTTTGGTTTGGGAGATTTAGTGTAGTTGTTCAGGCTTTTGGGATGATTCGAAGTAAAGCTAATCATACAGTCTTGCATCATCATTCATCTCCTCACCAATGCATTTATCTTATTGTCTATGTGGATGATATCGTCATTACAGGAAATGACCAAGATGACATACAGAGGCTTAAGCAACATCTATTTCAACATTTTCGGACAAAGGATTTAGGTAAACTTAAATATTTTCTTGGAATAGAAGTTGCTCAATCACATAAAGGCGTTGTCATCTCTCAATGAAAGAATGCCTTAGACATTTTGAAAGAAATAGGCATGTTAAATTGTAAACCTGTTGACACTCCAATGGACCCAAATGTCAAGCTTCTACCTAATCAAGGGGAGCCTTTAGCCAATGCAAGCAGATACCGAAGACTTATTGGAAAACTCAACTATCTTATAGTGACATGACCTGATATTGTCTTTGCAATAAGTGTAGTTAGTTAGTTCTTGAGCTCTCCATGTGATAGTCATTAGGATGTTGTGATTCGGATTTTAAGATTCATCAAACAGACACTTGGAAAAAGGCTTTTGTATGAAAACAAAAGACACACCCAGGTAGTTGGCTCTTCTAATGCAGACTGAAAAAGATGTCCAATAGATAGACGATCAACTACTGGGTATTGTGTTCTTATTGGAGGGAACCTAGTGTCATGGAAAAGTAAGAAGCAACCAGTTGTTGCTCGATCTAGTACTGAGGAAGAGTATCGAGCTATCGCTAAAACAACATGTAAGCTAATTTGGATGAAACAATTATTACAAGAATTAAGATTAAGATTAATTAAGATATTATCAGGTGATATCACTATTGGTTTTGTTAAGTCAAATGATCAGTTAGCTTATATACTTACGAAGTCTCTCAGAGGTTCTCGGATTAGCTATATTTGTGACAAGTTGGGCACATATAATATGTATGTGCCAATTTGAAGGGGAGTGTTAGAATTAATTAGCTAATATTTTCCTTGTAACTATTTCTCATTCTGTTGTTTCCCACATAGTTATAGTTCCTATGTAAATCATGTTCCATATGTAATTGTTTCTCATGCTGTTATTTATTGCACAACATATATAAATAAGAGAAGTATGATCCTAATAATTAAGATATTATCAGGTGATATCACTATTGGTTTTGTTAAGTCAAATGATCAGTTAGCTTATATACTTACGAAGTCTCTCAGAGGTTCTCGGATTAGCAATATTTGTGACAAGTTGGGCACATATAATATGTATGTGCCAATTTGAAGGGGAGTGTTAGAATTAATTAGCTAATATTTTCCTTGTAACTATTTCTCATTCTGTTGTTTCCCACGTAGTTATAGTTCCTATGTAAATCATGTTCCCTATGTAATTGTTTCTCATGCTGTTATTTATTGCACAACATATATAAATAAGAGAAGTATGATCCTACTCTCACAAACTTAGTCAATCTCACAGTATGTTTCAAATAGAGATTTAAAATTTCCATGCCAATTTAAAATTTCATGTCAATATATTTTCAGCTAATATGTTTTCATGCCAATATAATTTTCTGCCAACTTACAATTTCATGCCAATACGTTTTCATGTCAATTTAAAATTTCTTGCTAATACATTTTTCTGCCAATACATTTTCATGCCAATACAATTTTTTGCCAATTCATATTTTCATGCCAATACAATTTTTTGCCAATTTATATTTTCATGCCAATACATTTTTTGCTAATATATTTTTCTGTCAATATGTTTTCATCTCAATTTAAAATTTTCTATCAATACATTTTCATGCCAATAAATTTTTCTGCCAATACGTTTTCATGGCAATTTAAAATTTTCTTCCAATACATTTTCATCCCAATACAATTTTCATGTCATTACATTTTCATGCAAATATAATTTTCTGCTAATTTACATTTTTATACCAATACAACTTTCTACCAATTTAAAGTTTTCACCAACTTTCAAATTCCTACACGTTTTAAATTTCTTGTTATTCTTTAGATTTGAGAACCAACACTTGATATTTTTTTTCCCCAGATAAAATACTTCTATTTTTTCTTTACATATTTCCTATATAAAAACGTCAGAAACAAGAGTTTAATACATTGTTCTAATAGAAAACATGTAAAGAGGGGCAACTGTAGACATCGTATTTTATCTGGGACATTTTTCAATTTGTTTAAAAAAAATTAATTTAATGACAAAGTGTGAAAAATTATTTTTATTTAGCTTCCTTTCAATTTTATATAAGTTTTTATTTATNTTTCAATTTTATGTAAGTTTTTATTTATTAATTGTTAAGTACCTTTCAGAAAAAAGAAAGGAGCAAAAATGGGAATATGAAATAAACATGTAAAGCATACTTCTTAAAAAAAAAAAAAAAAAAAAAAGTTACATGGATAAGATTTAATGAGATAGAAGATATATTTTGGTAATTTGTCAAATGGGTATTTTTTGAAAAAAAAATGATAGTGTAACCCTAACTATCATTGTCCATTTCAAAATAAAGGAATGAGGTACTTTCCTAGCACAAGAGTAAAAGAGAAGCTGAAATAAAAAAAAATAAAAATAAATAAAAAGCAAAGGGAAGAGATGTCTATGAATGGAAGAAAAGGAGTTAGAGAGAAAAAAAAAAGACAAAAAGATAGGTGAAAGCATGAAAAAAAAAAAAACAAAAAAGGATAAAGAAATAGAGAAATGGGAGAACCAACGGGTAAAAGCATAAAAGAGAGAAATGGAGGGAGACCCAATGGATAAAAAAGAATAGGAATAGAGAAGAGAGAATGAGAGTTCAAAGATAGAGAAGGAGAAGAAAAAGGAGAAAAGAAAAAAAAGGAGAAAAATTGAGTGAGAAGAGGAGGTAAGCAAGAGAGGAGACACAAAGAGAGAAGTTTTTCCTTTGTAGGTATGTTATTCTCATATCTCTCTATTTCAGTTTTTTCTTTATATTAAGGCAACTTTGTTCATTTTCTCCCTTCTATTTAGATTTCTCCAAGTTCTAAATTATTCTCTCTCTCCATTGACTAATTAGTTTTAAATTATTTTGCTAAAAAATAAAAAGGGTAGGAGATATTACTCCATTTTTGTTGCTTTCTTATATTTTTTGTGTAACTTTTTTTTTGTGTTTTTGTTTCTTCTCTTGTAGTTATATATTTATTTTGTTATTCATTATATTTATTTATTGTCTATTTTTTACTATGGTTATGTCTATTTTCCTTTATATTTTCCTATTCCGTTTTTATTATATCTTTTTAATTATTTTTTTAATTTTCAGTTTATCTTTATTTTTTATTTTCTTCTTCCATCTATGCTTTGTTTCTTTATTTATCAATATGTATATTATAGTCATCTTTATATATTGTTCTTTTCTCTATTTTTTTTTTCATTTTTTTGTTTATTTATTTATTTTATTTATCTTTGTTTGGTTTCCTTTTTGTTTGGTTCTCTTTTTAGGCTCTTTATATATGCGTCTTTTATTTTATTTTCTTCATGTATTTTTTATTTTCCTCTTTTTATTATTCATTTATATTTTTAAGTTTTCTCTTTGTTAATGATTTCATTGTCATTTATTTACATTTGTATTTTTCAAATTTTATTTATTTATTTTCTTAGTCTTCTGGTTATGTGTTCTTAGTTTTCTTTTTTCTTTGTTGTCTATTTATATATTACTCTTTGGGTTATCTTGCTATTTGGCTCTTTTAATTAATATCTTTTTTTATTGTCATTCATTTATAGATATATTTTCTATTCTTTCCTTATGTTCTTCTAGTCATTATTTTCTTATATTAATTTTGGTTATTTTATTTACTTATTTATTTTTTTTCCTTTCTCTATTTTGTTGTTTCCTTTATCTATATATTATGTTTATTAAGTTTGGATTTATTTTTATTATTATTTTGATGTCAAAATGATGGCTACTTTGTGTTTGAAGTGTCATTTCTCTTTGATTAGGCCTGTTTAAACTTTTTGGGTCAACCTTGAAAAGCATTTTTATTGTTGGTATTGACATTGTGTATTGAGGAAATTTGGTTTGTGCTTCTTGGAGGAGAAATTTGGGCATTTGTTTGTTTTTTGGAAAGCCTCCTACTATCATGTATCTCTAGGTTCACTTGGCCATTTTATGACACTGCATTAAAGAATGAAAAGAAAACACTTGCATGTTAATTCTCGGGTCTGTCAGTTTTCTCTGGCAGCTCTCGGCCTTTTGCTTCTAAGTTGAGCTATAGAGCTTTGATTTGAGTGATTTTTGTTCCATTAGAACCATTAGATATAGGCCTTTCTTGTGTAAAAATTTCAAGGTCAGATCCCCTGGCATGTATTCCCAGTTTTCGTTCAAAGTTGACCCAATTTCTACACTGTTATAAGTTTTTTTATGCACTGTTTGCATTATCTTTGGGGCTGCTTTTGGGTTATTGATTCATTGGTTGTGATATTACTTTAGAGAATAATAGCATGTTGTTTCAGGGAAGTTGTTCATGCATGTGTTTCATTTCCATTAGCTCATCTAATCTTTTTGACCTTTGTGACCCTTGAATACCATGGTTGGCAACATTGGATACGTGAATGGAAGAATTTTGGTAAGCTAAAGAGGCTGATTGTATTTTAGATACCAGCAGTTTCATTATTTTCTTTCTTTTATTTTGAATGTAATTAAAATCCCCTTCCCTGAGACAAGTGTTGTAATATTTTTACTCATACATTTGCATTGCATTTGGGAATGTAATTGGACGATTAGTCTCTATAAGTAAGGATAGGGCAATCTATCAAAATATTGGGTGGCCCACTCTATCCATCCTAGGTAAGGATAAGCGCCACCCTGGAAACACTTTATGCGATGAACAGGTAGAAGGATTAGGACTCGTTAGTTGCATGCATAACACATTTAATTTTCGTTTAATTTTTTTTTTGTAATTTCTAGAATATTTGATATTTTATTATTTGTATACTTTGTGACCCTTGAATACCATGGTTGGCAACATTGGATACGTGAAAGGAAGAATTTTGGTAAGCTAAAGAGGCTGATTGTATTTTAGATACCAGCAGTTTCATTCTTTTCTTTCTTTTATTTTGAATGTAATTAAAATCCCCTTCCCCGAGACAAGTGTTGTAATATTTTTACTCATACATTTGCATTGCATTTGGGAATGTAATTGGACGATTAGTCTCTATAAGTAAGGATAGGGCAATCTATCAAAATATTGGGTGGCCCACTCTATCCATCCAAGGTAAGGATAAGCGCCACCCTGGAAACACTTTATGCGATGAACAGGTAGAAGGATTAGGACTCGTTAGTTGCATGCATAACACATTTAATTTTCGTTTAAATTTTTTTTTGTAATTTCTAGAATATTTGATATTTTATTATTTGTATGCATATTTAGATCCTTATTTGAAAGCAATGGAAGACTAGAATGATCCTTTTTTTAAAAAAACTGTGTTCTTTGATTTCTTGCATTAATCTAATTTTTTTCCTTTTATATAAAAGAAAAAAAAAGTGAAAGAAATCAAAAAGGAAAAATGTTTTCTTTGTTTTAAAAATTTTGTTTCTTTCGTTTTCTCTAAAAGAACTACAAAAGTTTTGATCCCTAATTAGGGTACGTAAGAGCTTGCAGAGGAAGCAAGTCAAGTTTGATTTTAAATAAATTCATCGTTTCATTTTTTTTTTCTAATAAACAAAAAGGATCATTTCGTTTCTAGTATTGTATTCTCTTAGATAACATAATAATGGCTCACGCCGCCCATTGACTCACAAAGCTCCCTACTTCTGATAGGAGAGGCATTGAAGCTAGCTTGGGACATTTTTTACATTCATTAGCTTTCTTATTTATATGTATATATGTATGTTAATTGTTTAGGGATAATATAAATACATTGTTGGCCATAACTAATTTACACAATTAATTTTGGGTAACCGTCTTTTAGACAGGTTTTGTAGGGTGCCTAACATCTTCCCCATACACAAACTCACACCCGAACCCTCTTTGGTTCACGTACCATTTTTTAAATTTAAAAGCGGTTGTCTCCAATTATTTCTCGTTTTCTTAATACAATTAGTGGCGACTCCAATCTTTCTTTTGAAAAACTAATATTTTTTTAAAATATCCGTCATTTGTGTCATAGCGACCTTCAAGTACGTTATAACAACATACTCTTTGGTTCACGTACCACTTTTTAAATTTAAAAGCGGTTGTCCAATTGTTTCTCGTTTTCTTAATACAATTAGTGGCGACTCCAATCTTTCTTTCGAAAAACTAATATTTTTTTAAAATGTCCGTCATTTGTGTCATAGTGACCTTCGGGTACGTTATAACAACATTGATATGAAAAATATATTTTTACAAGAAAACACATACACAATATATATGTTTCTTTTATAACGATGAAGAAGAGCCTCTTAATGATTATAGTTTGATTGCCCATAATAGGAGAAAACATAATTACTAGGAAACTTTTGTTACACTTTGAAATTGCTTAAGAAATACTATTCAATTTTCATGATAGACTTTAACAAATCCTAAAACATACGTACCAAACGCCCACTGAATAAAATTCAGCAATGCTAGGTATTGAGGGTTCATATTTTATATCGAGTTGACGCAATATAAAAAAATTGGATAAGAGAACAAGTGCATCTAGAGCTTTGAATAATTGTTAGAAATACAAGCAACCACATCAAACAATTAGTGTTCTTAATTAGATGGGTTGTAAAACAAAAGAAAATGTTAGGGTGCTGATAATTTTGTACATATCTAAAGGAAATGATATTGAATTATGGAAACAGCCTCAACTTTATTATGTGCAGGTAAGTGTATATATATACACAACAATGATACAAAACCCTAATCTATTTGAATTTAAAATAAGTAAAACTATCCCTAGAATTATAAGCAACTATACAAAGTTTGTTACCCATTATCTTTGACCAAATATTTAAATAAAACAAATTATCCTCTAATACTCTTTTAATATCAACTTCTTTAGAAATACCAAAAGTCAGCATTCAGCAACTGAGGAAGACAATAAAGATCTAAGGTGGCTATGGATATCATGAACCTCTAGCTCATCTCTTCTCCCTTACTCTATTTACTTTCTCATCTTTTTTATTTTATTTTTTATATTCTTGTTATTTTGAATTATCTCTTTTTGTTATAAATTGTTCTTAGATTAGTTAGTGTTTAGATATGTTGTTCTTGTTGGTTTAGTCTTCATCTATGATAATATACGAGTTTGATTTGAATGTTTGATTAATAGCTTGAAATTCTTATCTTGTTAATGTAGTATTTCTCTTGATTTCCTTACAATTCTGGTTTATATACATTCTCTGGTCTACAGATTTTCTAAAACGAGTTTTTATGAACTACTTTTCATCAACCAAAGTTCTGTATAATTGTTTTGACAGTTTTTAAACTTTAGTATTTACAACTTAAATTACATCATGAGTTATTTTTATCTAATATAATATTATAAAGTGATCAATCGGGTTTGAAAGACATTAACTATTGATCGGTTTCTTTTTTAAAGACATTTAAGCCTGTTTTGATATACTGAAAAGAAAAAAAAANAAAAAAAAAAAAAAAAAAAAAAAAAAAAAAAAAAAAAAAAAAAAAAAAAAAAAACTGTTTGAACTAGAGAAGCATCGTTAAAGATATTTATCATGCTTTAATACCTATTAAGGTCCAAAAAAATTTATTCTTAACATAAAAAGCAATAAATAGTAATACTCTTATATTATTGGCTAATAGCTGCTAAAATAGAAAAAAAAAATTGAAACACAATCAATCTTTTCTTGCTTACAACTAGTGAAGACGTTTTAAAATTATTTTTGAAATAACAAAAATTAATTTGACATTGTATTGTTAAGTTAACTAGTAGCGGCACAAAATATAGCTCAAGATCAGTTCTTACTTATAGGATTTCTTATAATCTGATAATGTGGTCATGTGATATCACATTAGTGAAATAACCTTTGTACTTGATTTGAACTGCTATTGACATGATTCTCTGCTAAGGGCTCACCACTTCCATATGTACATGAATTTATATTACAGGACCAATAAAGAAATATATAAGTACATATTTACTCTGTAGACGTATCTTTAGAATTTGCAGGGCTTTTCAATTTATAACATACCTCTTTGATTTATCTTATGGAACACTTCCTTGTAGACCACGTTCTTTGTGCGCTTTTTGGTCGTCCTATCTAAATCTATCGATAACACTTTTAGACCACTCCGGCTTCTAACTCTTGAGAAAGCTAAATAGAGTTATCCGTGACTAAATATTGTTATTGGGAGGCACAGCCTCACATGAGAAAGTGACTGCCCCTGACTCTCATTTATTGTCATAGTGAAGCACACTTGTATGGGGAATTGCCTTCGTTTTAATTGAAACGACATTCTTCGGTCAGATGATGTCAGATTCATTCTTAGGATGATATATTCTCTCCTGAATTACTGCCTGAAATAATTTTTGCTTCAATCACATATTTTTCAAGATGTGTGATGATTAGCCTCATACCATTGCATAATCCTTTACAAAGATCAATGTTCCTCAATAATATGATCGGCACACCAACTTTCAAAAAATAACTTGGGATTTGGTAGGCCAGATAGTCTGATATTATTCATGAATTCGGGTTTGTGGATGTCATTAATTTTGTTCCCAAATGATTTGCATGTATTAGCTGCACTTAGAAAACTTTCTCATCACCAAGCATAAAGGAAATCATATAATCATTAATGTGTTTCACCACTTCTATGGTAGGTGCGAGAATAGTTCATTCTTCACAGTAATTTGGATCGTGCATGTTTGTCACAAACTTGGGATAGGTATAGTTAACAATATCAATGATTGGTTCATGAGAGCTATGCACACAGATGTCCTCCGATATATCAATATACATTTCACCATCATTTCGATCTCATGCATTACTGTCACCAATATTCAGCAACCATGATAAGAACTCGCTCATTTTCAACGCGTCTGCATTTGAATATCCTGTTGTTAGCCTCATGCTTTTGGTCAAGGTGAGTACTTATAAAAGTCATCGTAAAACAAACATTAGTATAAATAATGCGCATTTGAATAGACTCGTTGTAATCTCAATGAATTAGAGTAATTACCTGACAATATTTTCAAATATATGATGAGTTGATGGTGGCAGAAACAATTTCTTGTCGTGTGCCTTTTGTGTGATGATCAGCTCTTGAGTAAGTGGAACACGGGCAGGAGACACGGTCGTGTTCACTTATGGAGCAGACTGTGTCACTTAAGTAAGTGGAACACAGGCAAGAGACACGGCCATGTTCACTTATGGAGCAGACCATGTCACTTAAGCATGTGGAACACGGGATGTGACATGGGCATGTTCACTGGTGAGGCTGACCGTGTTCACTGGAGTGAATCTGTGGAGGTCAGACACGGGGGCATGGAAGCTGAGACATGGGCGTGTACATACAGAAAACAGAGCGTGTTCAGTAGACACAGCCTTAACCATGGCCGTGTTTGAGATGAGGAACTGGAGTGAGCCTCTGGAAGACAGGCACATGCTCAGACACGGGCAAGAGACT
>QAOA01004005.1:6133-22775 GCA_003255065.1 Cercis canadensis | reverse complement strand
TTGAAACAGAATCAATCTTTTCTTGCTTACAACTAGTGAAGATGTTTTAAAATTATTTTTGAAATAACAAAAATTAATTTGACTTTGTATTGTTAAGTTAACTAGTAGCGGCACAAAATATAGCTCAAGATCAGTTCTTACTTATAGGATTTCTTATAATCTGATAATGTGGTCATGTGATATCACATTAGTGAAATAACCTTTGTACTTGATTTGAATTGCTATTGACATGATTCTCTGCTAAGAGCTCACCACTTCCATATGTACATGAATTTATATTACAGGACCAATAAAGAAGTATATAAGTACATATTTATTCTGTAGACGTATCTTTAGAATTTGCAGAGCTTTTCAATTTATAACATACCTCTTCGATTTATCTTATGGAACACTTCCTTGTAGACCACGTTCTTTGTGCGCTTTATGGTCGTCCTATCTAAATCTATCGATAACACTTTTAGACCACTCTGGCTTCTAACTCTTGAGAAAGCTAAATAGAGTTATCCGTGACTAAATATTGGTATTGGGAGGCACAGCCTCAAATGAGAAAGTGACTGCCCCTGACTCTCATTTATTGTCATAGTGAAGCACACTTGTATGGGGAATTGCCTTCGTTTTAATTGAAACGACATTCTTCCGTCAGATGGTGTCAGATTCATTCTTAGGATGATATATTCTCTCCTGAGGGAATTGCCTTCGTTTTAATTGAAACGACATTCTTCGGTCAGATGGTGTCAGATTCATTCTTAGGATGATATATTCTCTCCTGAATTATTGCCTGAAATAATTTTTGCTTCAATCACATATTTTCCAAGATGTGTGATGATTAGCCTCATACCATTGCATAATCCTTTACAAAGATCAATGTTCCTCAATAATATGATCGGCACACCAACTTTCAAAAAATAACTTGGGATTTGGTAGGCCAAACAGTCTGATATTATTCATGAATTCGGGTTTGTGGATGTCATTAATTTTGTTCCCAAATGATTTGCATGTATTAGCTGCACTTAGAAAACTTTCTCATCACCAAGCATAAAGGAAATCATATAATCATTAATGTGTTTCACCACTTCTATGGTAGGTGCGAGAATAATTCATTCTTCACAGTAATTTGGATCGTGCATGTTTGTCACAAACTTGGGATATGTATAGTTAACAATGTCAACGATTGGTTCATGAGAGCTATGCACACAGATGTCCTCCGATATATCAATATACATTTCCCCATCATTTCGATCTCACACATTACTGTCACCAATATTCAGCAACCATGATAAGAACTCGCTCATTTTCAACGCGTCTGCATTTGAATATCCTGTTGTTAGCCTCATGCTTTTGGTCAAGGTGAGTACTTATAAAAGTCATCGTAAAACAAACATTAGTATAAATAATGCACATTTGAATAGACTCGTTGTAATCTCAATGAATTAGAGTAATTACCTAACAATATTTTCAAATATATGATGAGTTGATGGTGGCAGAAACAATTTCTTGTCGTGTGCCTTTTGTGTGATGATCAGCTCTTGAGTAAGTGGAACACGGGCAAGAGACACAGTCGTGTTCACTTATGGAGCAGACTGTGTCACTTAAGTAAGTGGAACACAGGCAGGAGACACGGCCCTGTTCACTTATGGAACAAACCGTGTCACTTAAGCATGTGGAACACGGGATGTGACATGGGCGTGTTCACTGGTGAGGTTGACCGTGTTCATTGGAGTGAATCTGTGGAGGTCAGACACGGGGGGATGGAAGCTGAGACATGGGCGTGTACATACAGAAAACGGGGCGTGTTCAGTAGACACAACCTCAACCATGGCCGTGTTTGAGATGAGGAACTGGAGTAAGCCTCTGGAAGACAGGCACATGCTCAGACACGGGCAAGAGACTTAAGGACACGAGGCATGTCACTTAAGTGAAGTCTTTGGACCACATACACAGGCTCAGACACGGGACATGTCACTTAAGTAAAAATCTGGATCATTAAGACACGACCCGAGACATGCGTGTTTGTCTCAGAAATCAATTAGTTAGTTAGTTACTGGCCACAACTGACTTGCTGCTGATGTATATATAAACATGTGATGTGTGAAGGGTTTTAAGGCTTGTAATTAGAGTTGAAAGAATTAGAGTGATTGAGAGAGGGAAAGATAGAGTGAGGCTTCGGGTTCTGATTGGATATTCTGCAAGGTTCAAGAACTGGAACCAAGGGGGATTCTATTGTAAGGAAGATCCAATCTTGTTGATGATAATCATAGTGGATGCTCTCTCCCGTGGATGTAGACCAAATTGGCTGAACCACGTAATAATGGTGTTGTGATCTTTTATTTGATTTACTGCTTTAAGTTTTCTGGTTTACATTTGTGTTTCTGGTATTTGCTTCTGGTTTGTTAAATTGGTTGCATAGGTCACGAATCTCTTACATTTTGGTATTACTGGTAATATCTGCTTGAAGTCTCCACCCAGTACCATGACTTTCCTTACAAATGAAATATCTTTGTTGATTGAGCTAGATGATTTGAGAACATCTTTGCTAATTAGAGAACCCTTGATATACAATTATCATTATTAATTTCTATAGATCTTAAGTGAAGTTATTATAGGGCATAATTCTGTGGATAATGGCAGAGTTGTCTTATGAAGATATAGTTAAAATAAACTAACTTTTGAATTGCTATGAGCTGTTGAATTAGACAAAATTATGACTTAGAAATCTAAATTTTAAAACTTCAGATTAATTTAAGAATTTCAACAATTTTCACTTTCTTTTTTTAACTCCACATCATACATGACCCTCTTTCTTATTTAAATAATAATTGTTCTTATTTATATCCTTTTTCAAAATATTCTCAAATGACCATGTTGAAAATTTTCAAATGTGTATAAGTTTGCAAAACTCAACTTGATTTTGTTATCATATGTGCAAAAAGGTCTAAAATTGATAAAATATTTTATTGGAAAATCCAAGTCCTCAAATGTTAGACATGGTTTCAATTAAATTATAGGTAGTAATTATATCATTCATATTTAGTTCAAGACATACATCAAGAAAGAAATATTTTCCATTAGTTTACCTTTATATTTTTCTTAAATATTTTTATATTTTCTCTAAAATTGAAATACTTGTGAATGCAAAAATATCACGTGGACAAAATATTCAATAGAAAAGAAAAATGCAAAAATTGATGAAATAGATTACAAATTCAATTAAGACTTTAACAACAACGATATAGCTTTGAAAATGACATGATCCATTTCTAGTTTCACACAATAGAAACATCATCCCATTCCATTGTTATGTTTTCTAAAATTTGTTTGTTGCGACAATAACTCCAAGGATGCCTTCAGCTTCTATTGTCTTATCTCCCCATCTTTTTTCAGCAATTCTTGACAGTATTTTGTAAGACTTATTTATTGTTTTGAGAAGAATAATCTCCTAATAAGAAGAATAAAAAAATTTATGTTGTTCAAAGAAATCAATAAGATAAGTTCCTTTAATAAATACTCTCAATTATTATAAAATAAACATAGAAAATAAGAGAAGGACATCAAACACAATGGATAGACATATTGTAAAAAAATTTAAAAGACTCTTATTAGAAACATTTTTATATTTTCTCTAAAATTGATATACTTGTGAATGCAAACATATCACGTAGACAAAATGCTCAATAGAAAATAAAAATGCAAAAACTAATGAAACATATTACAACTTCAATTAAAACTTCAACAACAATGATGATATAGCTTTGAAATTGACATGATCCATTCATAGTTTTGCACAATAGAAACATACCATCCTATCCTATCCTCATTTTTTTCTAAAATTTGTTTGTTGATCAATTAACTCCAAGGACTCCTTCAACTTCTATTATCTTTTCTCTCAGTCTTTTTCCAGCAATTCTTTCCAGTATATTATGAAAGATTTATTTACTGCTTTGGGAAGAATAATCTCCTAATAAGAAGAATATAAAAAATTATGTTGTTCAAAGAAATCAATAAGATCATTTCCTTAAATAAATACTCTCAATTATTGTAACATAAATACAGCAAATAAAAAAAGAACATCACACACAATGGATAGACATATTGTAAAATAAATTAGAAAAAACTCTTATTAGCAACTAAGAGCAGCATCTTCAAGTGTGCCTATACTATTGTTATGGGTGAGTAAAAATGGTTAATAAGAACAATTCGTGCAAGTTAGTGAACATATATTCTTATTATTACAATAAATTAAGTCATAGAAGATATATAAGATCTGCCATACATATAGTGCGCCAAATGTCCTCGTGTGAGCGTGCCAAGTGTTATCACCACAGAGTGCATCTTACTTTTGTTGTTAGAAATTAAATAAAAAAAAATTGGACTTGAGAAGAAGCAATTACCATAAGATTACTGCAACTGTCCATAATCTCTCTTGTTGTCAAATCAACCTTACCATAGCCACAATTAGGTATTCCTTGCCATTTTGAGTCACATCAAGTACAAAAGACTATAAGTTTTGGGGCATCAATATATATTTCTTTAGAATTACAAACCATGGTATCAACCTCTATGACTTCAAGTTTCCCGCCAATGATATCAATCTCACTCACTATCATTTCTCCAAGCACTAAAAATTTGGTGAAGATATGGTATGAGAGTTGTTGCTTTGCGTTCTTGGCTTTGATATATTCCTTCAGCACTATTTCTATATTCCTATATGCTCGAAATTAAAAGTCTACAATTGCAATAAAATAATGGCAATATTTGGGGCAAATTTTTGATGAAATAGATAGAGTTTTCTCTTGTAACTAAAAAAATAAAAGATATAGCTTTGTTTGTCTTATGAATTGAAAGAAAAATGTAAAAAAGAAAAATTCAAACATTGATCCTTGCTTTCAAAGCCCTTCAAAAGATTAAAAATTGCTTATACATTGTACCTCATAATTGATTATATCTCCAAAAACCTCTATGAAAGACAACATATCCTATACAAAAAGACCATCCAAGTTTAGTCTCCAAAAAAATCAAAAATTAAAAAATATCAAAAGAAAATCATCCATTTTATGAAAAAAAAAATGATGGCAGCCATAGATTGAGAGAGAAGGAAAGAGGATTGATCCTATTTATATCATTGTCGATTTTCAATTCCTTGAACATATCAAGCAAAAAAAATATAAGTGCAAAAAAAGGGGAAAAAAATAACTAAATAAGAAATATCAACAAAGAAGAAAAAAAAAATTATATGCTTACTTCTTCATACATAAGAAGGAGAAATTCAAAGCCCTTCAAAAGCTTCAAAATTTCTTAAACATTCTACCTCATAAAAGATGATATCTCCAATACCCCTATGAAAGACAACCAATGCTACACAGAAAGACCATCCAAATTTAGTCTCTAGAAAAATCGCAATTAAAAAATATCAAAAGAAAGCAAACTATTTTATGAAAATAAAAATGAAGGCAAACACGGATTGATAGAGAAGACTAAAGGGCTGATCCTACTTATATCATCGTAAGATTAAAGGGCCGATCCTACTTATATCATCGTCAATTTGAAAACAGTTGAGCATAGCAAACAAAGAATATAAGAAATAAGAAAAAGGAAAACAATAACTAAATAAGAAATATCAACCAAGAAGCAAAGAAAGTTTAGATGCTTACTTTTTTATCCATGAGAAGGAGAAACAAACTAACACATTTGTTGGGAGAAGAAAAATAGAAAGCATTAGTTTCTTTGCAACAAAGAAAAANGAAATTAATATAAAAATAAAAATTACACAATAATTCCAATCAAATGTCAATTATAATTCAATGATTGACAATCAATTTGGGAAATAACTAATTTGGCATTTTTTTTTGAATTTAACTTCAATGCTACTAAATTAAATGAAGGCAAACATGGATTGATAGAGAAGATTAAAGGGCCGATCCTACTTATATCATCGTCAATTTGAAAACACTTGAGCATAGCAAACAAAGAATATAAGAAATAAGAAAAAGGAAAACAATAACTAAATAAGAAATATCAACCAAGAAGCAAAGAAAGTTTAGATGCTTACTTTTTTGTCCATGAGAAGGAGAAACAAACTAACACATTTGTTGGGAGAAGAAAAATAGAAAGCATTAGTTTCTTTGCAACAAAGAAAAACACAAAGCATAAGAGGAAATGATGATGTCTAAGCTTGGGACTCTATTTATACACAAAAGATGAAGTATAAAAAAAATCCTAATATTTTTCAAAATTAAATTCCAATAAATATGTGCAACAATCATGCGTTGCTAAAAAATTAAATAAAAATAAATTCAAAATTAATATAAAAATAAAAAATTATACAATAATTTCATTCAAATGTCAATTATAATTCATTGATTGACAATCAATTTGGGAAATAACTAATTAGGCATTTTTTTTTGAATTTGACTTCAATGCTACTAAATTAATTGATGGCAGATATGGATTGATAGAGAAGACTAAAGGGCCGATCCTACTTATATCATCGTCAATTTGAAAAAACTTGAGCATAACAAACAAAGAATATAAGAAATAAGAAAAGGGAAAACAACAACTAAATAAGAAATATCAACCAAGAAGCAAAGAAAATTTAGATGTTTACTTTTTTATCCATGAGAAGGAGAAACAAACTAACACATTTGTTTGGAGAAGAAAAATAGAAAGCATTAGTTTCTTTGCAATAAAGGAAAAACACAAAGCATAAGAGAAAATGATGATGTCTAAGCTTGGGACTCTATTTATACACAAAAGAAGAGGTATAAACAAAATCCTAATATTTTTCAAAATTAAATTCCAATAAATATGTGCAACAATCATGCACTACTAAAAAATTAAATAAAAATAAATTCAAAATTAATATAAAAATAAAAAATTATACAATAATTCCATTCAAATGTCAATTATAATTCATTGATTGACAATCAATTTGGGAAATAACTAATTAGGCATTTTTTTTTTAATTTGACTTCAATGCTACTAAATTAAATGAAGGCAAACATGGATTGATAGAGAAACTAAAGAGCCGATCCTACTTATATCATCGTCAATTGGAAAAAACTTGAGCATAACAAACAAAGAATATAAGAAATAAGAAAAGGGAAAACAATAACTCAATAAAAAATATGAACCAAGAAACAAATAAAGTTTAGATGCTTACTTTTTTATCCATGAGAAGGAGAAACAAACTAACACATCTGTTAGGAAAAGAAAAATAGAAAGCATTAGTTTCTTTACAAGAATGAAAAATACAAAGCATAAGAGGAAATGATGATGTCTAAGCTTGGGACTCTATTTATACACAAAAGAAGAAGTATAAAAAAAAATCCTAATATTTTTCAAAATTAAATTCCAATAAATATGTGCAACAATCATGTGTTGCTAAAAAATTAAATATAAATAAATTCAAAATTAATATAAAAAAAATATACAATAATTCCATTCAAATGTGAATTATAATTCATTGATTGACAATCAATTTGGGAAATAACTAATTAGGATTTTTTTTTTTGAATTTGACTTCAATGCTACTAAATTAAATGAAGGCAGACATGGATTGACAGAGAAGACTAAAGGACTGATCCTAGTTATATCATCGTCAATTTGAAAACACTTGAGCATAACAAACAAAGAATATAAGAAATAAGAAAAGGGAAAACAATAACTAAATAAGAAATATCAACCAAGAAGCAAAAAAATTTTAGATGCTTACATTTTTTTCCATGAGAAGAAGAAACAAACTAACACATCTATTGGGAGAAGAAAAATAGAAAGCATTAGTTTCTTTACAAGAATAAAAAACACAAAGCATGAGAAGAAATTACGAGTGTTTGGGGAAGAGGTTGGCCACGGTTTCTGGAAAAGTGAGAGGAGGACTAAGTGTTGTGGTTGGTTGAATAATTTTTCTTGGCATAATGGTCAGTAAGGGCTGGGTCAATAGGCGTGTCTGCTTTCTTAAGGTGGGTCTCATAATCAAGAAGCATGTCAAACAATTCATCAAAGAAGACAGGATTCTCTCGTACCCGGAGAGAAGAGGAGATGTCTCGATATTCAGCACCTAATCCACTAAGTCAATAGAGAATGAGATCAATCTCGTCAAGTGGGTGACCAATGATGGTGAGTACATCAGCGATTCCCTTGACAGTGAGCAAATATTCTGTAATGGAGGAAGAACTTTTGGAAACGTTGGAAAGACGCTCTTTTAATGACATGATGCGGGATCTAGAGCGATTGGCAAAATCACATCGCAGCTGCTCCCAAGCAGCTTGAGATGTTTCAGCTTGGGAAATTACTGCATGTGCATCAATATCACAGGCAACCATGAAGGCTAAAAGTAAGAAGTGGTCTTGCCGGATCCAAAAGGTGCATTTGGGGTTTTCAATTTCTTTCCCATTTTGCATGATAAAGGGTGGGGGACAAGGTGTAGATCTAGTGATGTATCCAACCAATCCATAGCCAATAAGCATGGACTTCATTTGCTTTTCCCAAGCAACATAGTTGCTGTTGGTGAGCTTCATAACAAGGTTGGAGACATTTATAGTGACTAACTCAATGGGTGTGGTGGAAGTTGTGAAGGGAATGGTGTGAGGAGTGGATGAAGACGACATGGTGAAAAAGGAAATTGAGGACCGAAAATGGAGCTTGTGAAAGNTGTGGTTGGTTGAATAATTTTTCTTGGCATAATGGTCAGTAAGGGGTGGGTCAATAGGTGTGTCTACTTTCTTAAGGTGGGTCTCATTATCAGGAAGCATGTCAAACAATTCATCAAAGAAGACAGGATTCTCTCGTACCCGGAGAGAAGAGGAGATGTCTCGATATTTAGCACCTAATCCACTAAGTCAATAGAGAATGAGATCAATCTCGTCAAGTGGGTGACCAATGATGGTGAGTACATCAACGATTCCCTTGACAGTGAGCAAATATTCTGTAATGGAGGAAGAACCTTTGGAAAGGTTGGAAAGACGCTCTTTTAATGACATGATGTGGGATCTAGAGCGATTGGCAAAATCACATCGCAGCTGCTCCCAAGCAGCTTGAGATGTTTCAGCTTGGGAAATTACTGCATGTGCATCAATATCACAGGCAGTAGGGGTGTAATTGGTCCGGTTTTCACCCCAAACCGGGACCGGACCGACCAGAGAAATTTGGTTCGGTTCGGTTTGGTTTTTCAAATTTTTGACATTAAAACCAAATCAAACCGAACCGGTATGAACTGGTCCGGTTCGGTCGGTTTGGCCAAAAAACTTGCCGAATTCAGTTTTTCTAATTTTAAGAAGAAAAAAGCCAGAAAATCTGCACATATAACCAAATCAACCCAACAAAAAAAAAAAAAATACAAATAAAGTATCCTAATGCACAAAAAATCAATAAACAAGCCCTTGGGTGGCATTGGATTACATGGTGTAAACTTGGATTCTACAGCTTTTCTAAGGGGATTGAATTCTAGCTCTTGGTTGATATTGGATTACAGAATATAATCTTATACTAACACACCAAACATTGTAATCTAACTCTGGAATGTAAGATTACATGAATTTTGAGATTATGGAGTGAAGATTACAGTACAACAAACCTCCCAAGTTTCAAATTATCCTTTAATCCAAATAAATTAAGTTCTTGAAATTTGACTTTCTTCAATTTAAATCTAATTAAGCTTCAGGACAAATTAGGCTATCTACAATCAAATGGTCAATCAGACTGAAGAAATACATAATAGGGAACAATGTGACAAAATATCAGTAAACAAGCCGAAATATAATTTGTCTACAAGAGCAAACATACGTCTTGTAGGGTATCTGTATTCACATGTTCATCACATCGAACACCCCGGAAGAATAGTTCTCCACCAGAAAAATGTTTTCCCAAGCANAAGGATACTCATTTGATGCTAACGTTGAGCAAGATAAAGGTGTTGGCCCATACTTGTAAGAAAGTTTTTTCAATCGACAATGCCGCTAGTAACAAAGAGGTGCGATGGGTTCATTAGCAAACTCCGACAGCCGATATGATCCAACTCAATGTTGATGGCAGCAGCTTCGAGAACCCAGGTAAAGCTGGTTTTGGCGGTATCATTTGAGACAGACAAGGAAGGTGGCATGGAGGTTTTTGTGGGTTCATAGGCATTGGCACCAATCTTAAAGCTAAGCTTACTGCTATAAGGAAGGGACTTAATTTTTCCTGGGAAGAAGGTATTTTGCAGCTCATATGTGAAACAGACTCACAAGAAACTATTAATCTAATTAACTCTGCTAATATTAAATACCATAGCTATAGGGGTATCATTAGTGATATTCAAAACATTCTCAAGAGAGATTGATTGGTGTTTGTGTCTTATGTTCTGAGGGAGGCAAACCAAGAAGCGGATTTTATGGCTAAATTAAGAGCTAGAGGGCATGAAGGTTGGGATGTCTATGAGAACTCACCTTCAAATCTCTCTTTGACACTTTTAGCAAATCAACTTGGTGTTGCTTTTCCTAGGTTGTAGTCTTTTGTTTTTTCTCTCTTGTAACCAAAAAAAAAAAAAAAACAAAAACAAAAACAAAACAAAACATAAAGTTAAAGTGCTGATAATTCTGCGCAAATCAACTTCTTTAGAAATATCAAAAGTCAGCATTCAGCAACTGAAGAAGACAATAAAGATCTAAGGTCGGCTATGGATTTCATCCTCTAGAGCATCTCCCTTACTCTACTTACTTTATCATCTTTATTTTAAGTTCTTGCTATTTTGATTATCTCTTTTAATTAGAAATTGTTCTTAGATCAGTTAGTGTTTAGATATGTTGGTCTTGTTGGTTTAGTCTTCATCTCACGGAAGGTGACTGTTGATATGTTCTCACAGAATTTCTCACAGACATTAAAGTTCATGAGAAAGTCCGTGAGAAATCATGTTCCAACTGTCACCATTAATTTGTTCGTTATCCTCACAGAAAGTGCCCATGAGAAATATTGAAGTTTCTTATAAATTTTCTCACGGACAACTAAATCTGTGAAAATTTGCATGAGAAAGTCAGTGAGAAACTTCAACGCACCGTTTTCACTTAAAATTTGAATTTTTTAAGGTTTTTCTCACGGAGAAAATCCATGAGAAAACCTATTCTTCTTCTTCCTCGCGAACCCGCCGCTGCCATTCTCCATTTTCAAGATTTTCTCTCTCTTCTCTCTTTCCTCTCGGCCTAAGGCATTTTTGCACCATTCTTGGCGGCGGTGGTTGGGTTTTCCGGCTGTCCACCTCAGCTTTCATCCTATCGGTTTAGTTTTTCGATTTATAGCTCATTGAGGTAGGTTCGATATCCCCCTCTTGTCTGAGCTTTCTTTATTAAATTATTATCTATTTGTACCTCTAGCCTCTAGCTCTAATTTAGTCTAGTGTTGGACAAAATTAACAAGCATTGGTTACTAAATTAACCCACCAAGCATTGGTTACACATTAATATGAAATATAATATCTAATTTAGTTTAACTCTAATGTTGCCAAATGTGTAGTATGAAGTAGTGTTAAGTAATGTGTAATTAGTATAAATTTTTTTACAGGATGCCCCTAAAACTTTAGTCAACAACTTTGATATTGCACTATGCACACCTATGTGATGTGCAACTACACATTTCTCTTTATATACATATAATTTGTATATAGCTAAGTTACAAGGAGTTTGTATGACAATGTTGACCCTTGTATTCATTTTGGGGCAAATAGCTATATGTAATGTGACATTTATTTTAGGTTTTCCATATGGGTATGGGTAGAGTGATCGTTCTATTTGTGGGCACAACTTAGTAGAAATTTTTGTTAAGCCTAACTAAGGGAAAGGGCCAAAAGGTAAGTTGATGATTTCATTTCGTGAGTGGAGAATCATAATGAATGTTTGTGGATGGTCATGTCTATAGGGGTTCCTATTATATGACCCTTGCAAATGTTATATAGTTGTATATGAGATGTGTCCTACCATTTAGTACCCTAATTGAACTTCCATAAGTGTTCATTTCCAAATTGGATTGGATCACTCAAATGAACTATACATCCATCATATGTCAGCTTTGTTTTTATTTTTCTCATTACATTTAATTGGGTTAATAAAATTTTAGAGCATTTATCAAACAATTTTTCTTTGATGTTAAGTTCATTTGTTACCTAATCAAGTTTGTAAAAAAGATTTATAAGTATTTTATATATATTAATCTTAATTTGGTTTCTTCAATATTGTTTATGTGAATAAAGAATTGTAATTTTGTGACTGTAATTCTGTGTATTTGTGTGGAATTTTGAGTTCCTAGAATGTTCAAGTTTTAGGGGAGACTCTGTCAAATTTTTGATTTAAGATTTAGGGGTTTATGGATTTAGTGTTTAGGGTTAGGATTTGAGGTTTGGGTTATGGTAATTTAGGGTTTAGGAAAGGGGTATAGGATTAGGGTTTAGGGTTTAAGGGATCAAGGGATATGGTTTAATGGTTTAGGGTTAGGATTTAGGGCTAAGGTTAGTGTTTAGGGTTTAAGGGGTCAAGGGTTAGGGTTTATGTTAGGGTTTAGGATTTAGGGTTTAAGTTTATAGTTTAAGATGTAAGGGGTCTAGGGTTAGGGTTTGGGATTTATAAGGTTATGGTTGGGGTTAGGGTTAAGGTTTAAGGTTTAAGGGGTCTAGGATTAGGGTTTAGTATTTGGGTTATGAAAATTTAAGGCGAGTGATTTTATTGTACACATAATTGCCTTGTTAATATTGTTTTTGTATGACAAATGTCAAATGATCATCGGTGGTCATCTCCAGCATCTGAGCCCTTAAGGAGGGACAAGGGTAAGGTTATGGCTTGGGCTTCTCGGACCAACCCGGTTTTGTCCTTGTTTATGCCGACCCCGAGGTTGGCGTGCACACCGTTGCCCATTACGATGCATGAGGGGAACACATCTAGAGCCCCCACCCCGGGATCCACAATGTCGGCCGTTGCAAGGTCGTCATGTGCCACTCCAAGTATTTTAGAGTTCCCATTGCGAAGCTCCTGAGCGGCTGATGGTCGGATGTGGATTTGGCCATATGGGAAGAAGGAGTAAGTTTTTTCTAATACCTAGTTTTGATATTTTTTATCATTTTAAGTTCATTATTTCTGATTGATAAGAATTTTTTTTTTTTTTTTGTGCAGCTTTCTTCTGTTTAAGGAGCCCGTTAAAATTCTTTTGACTATCTATAAGTCGAAATATGAGTGCGATTAGACCGATCTCACCTATGTTCCTGATGAGGTGAAGGAACTCTGGTGGACAGAGTTCAAGATGATAATTTAAACTTAATTAATTTTATTTTGTTTTAAGCTAACTTAATTTCAATTTTACTAACCTTGATCTTTTGTTTTCTAATGCAGAGTAAATGTATCTGGGACTCACAGTTTGAGGGCCAGATTCATAAGATTTGGCTCACAAAGTGCAGCAATAACATTCACGCCTCCTTCCGAAACATTAAGAAGGAGAAGTCAAAGGTGCTGGGGGCCTTGAGAATTAAATGGGCCTCCGAAGAGTACAGGGCAATCTCGGAGCGGAACAAGAAGAACCATTCCTTATATCATGGCCAGGCCAACCACAGGGGTGGCTTGATCACCGTCTCTGAACACAAGAGGAGGCTAGTAATTTTTTTTTTTATTTAAAAGTCTTCTTTCATTTACGATATGTTTAAAAATTAAGTCTTTTTTTTACACTAATGGTTTTTTTTTTTTTTTTTTTGTAGACAAAGGAGTTGGATAAAGAGCTCAACGCACCAAAAGTCTTTTGTCACCTCCAGCACAGTGACAGCAAGGGCTAGGTTTATCCACTGGCTCAGTCTACTTATATAAGTATTTTGGAAGTTGTTGAAGTGGTTTAAAAATCTTAATTATAAGTTTATTATTTCTTATTAACTTTATTCTTTTATCTATGCAGACTGAGTATGAGAGGTGTCTGTTTGATAGGCAGGCCCAATCTTCTATCAACGACAATGATATATAGCTCGATGTCGTTACTGAGAAGAACAAGAAGGGTCGAGTTTATGGCATGAGTTTTGAGGTTGGCCTGTTGGACTTAGCTCGTGGACAGGGTTCCCATCCATCCGACCTAGCACATCCTCAAATGTCAAAGATTTTGTCCTAGATGGCGGCCATGTTGCAAGAGATGCTTTTTCTAATGCAGGGGAAATATATCTGGGACCCGCAGTTTGAGTGCCAGATTCGTAAGATCTGGCTCGCATAGTGCAGCGATAACATTCACGCCTCCTTCTGAGACATCAGGAAGGGGAATTCGAAGGGTGAATGGTTGTCGCCTTCTATGCTAGGGCCCTGAGAATTAAATGGGCCTCCGAAGAGCACATGGCTGTCTCAGAGCGGAACAAGAAGAATCACTCCTTAGATCAGAGCCAGGCCTCCCATATGGGCAATTTGATCACTGTCTCCAAACACAAGAGGATGTTGGTAAGTTTTTTTTATTTAAAAACCTTCTTTCATTTAATATATGTTTAAAAATTAAGTTATTTCTATTTACCAACGGNTTTTTTTTTTTTTTTTTTTTTTTGTAGATGAAGGAGTTGGGGAGAGAGCCCAACGCATCAGAGGTCTTTCGTCACCTCCAACACAGTGCCAGCAAGGGTTGGGTCCATCCACGAGCTCAATCTAGTTATGTAAGTATTTTGAAAGTTGTTTAAGAGGTTTAAAAATCTTAATTATAAGTTTATTATTTCTTATTAATTTTATTCTTTTTTCTATGCAGATTGAGTATGAGAGGCGCCGGTCTGATAGCCAGGCCCAATCCTTTTCGTCTTCTGTCAATGACAATGACATATGGCTCGATGTTGTTGGCAGGAAGAACAAGAAAGGCCGGGTATATGGCATGGGTTCTGAGGCCAGCCTGTTGGACTCTGTCCGTGGACATGCTTCCTAGCCCTCCAACCCGGCACATCCTCAGATGTTGGAGGTTTTGTCCCAGATGGCGGCTATGTCACAAGAGATGCATGGTCCAAGCTCTCAGGGGATCCAGCACGTCGACAAAGTAGTTGGCTACGATGTTATCGCGACTACTAGAGCAGGGTCATAGTGGGACATTTGATGCGTCCCCACAGCTCCCGACTGACAATGATGATGACTCAACTAAGGACTTGGGAGACGACGATATCAGAGATTAGGGTTTAATGTATATATTTTAGTGTACTTTTGTTTTTCTTTCATTGTATAACATTTATAAATTGTAATTACATTTCACTAATAAAATTTAGTAGTTTTTATATATAATGCATTTAATTGAAATTAATAATTAATTATTTTAAAAAATTACACATTTGTGAGCTTTAAAAAAAAGAGAAAAAAAAGGAAACTCTCAGAATTTCTCACGGGCATAACATCATGATAATTTTTTATGGACATAAATCTGTGAGAAACTCATAGATTTACGTGCTCTATAGGTTCTCAATGAAAAAATCCGTAAGAAATTTCTCACGGTCATTTTCTATCCGTGAGAAATCCCTTTTGTCACAACTGTTTTTCTCTTGCCTTCATATCTGTGAGAAATATATTTCTCACGAAATTTTGAGAATTTTCTCTTTGAGAAAATCCCTATTTTTTTTGTAGTGTCACAGTCATAAATCCGTGAGAAACTCACAAATTCACGGGTGAATAGTTCTCACGCACTGCATAGTTTCTCCGTGAGAAAACTCGTGAGAAATATCTCATGTTCAGTTTCTGTCCGTGAGAAATCCCTTTTGTCACGACTGTTTTTCTCTTGCCTTCATATCAGTGAGAAAGTCCGTGAGAAACATGTTTCTCATGAAATTTTGGGAATTTTCTCACAGATTTTGTCCGTGAGAAAATCGCTATTTTCTTGTAGTGTCATAGTCATAAATCTGTGAGAAACTCACAGATTCACGCTTGAATAGTTCTCACGCATGGCATAGTTTCTCTGTGAGAAAATTCGTGATAAATATCTCATGGTCACTTTTTGTCCGTGAGAAATCCCTTTTGTCACAACGGTTTTTCTCTCCCCTTGATATCTGTAAGAAAGTCCGTGAGAAACATGTTTCTCAGGGAATGTTGGGTATTTTCTGAACAGATTTTGTCCGTGAGAAAATCCCTATTTTCTTGTAGTGAATGAGTCACTAACGTACCCATTGCTTCATGATTCAGCACCGCCACCTGCAACCACCACAAGACCCATATCTTTCGTACGATCCAGGAAACCTATAGGTAGTCACTTGACAGCTTACTAAAACATTCAGGGTCTCCATCATAGCATAGATAGATTATCATACACAATGGATCATAAGTCTCTTTACTACGGAGTCTTGCTAGAGAGACAAAACCCATTGGATGCTCTTTCCTAGCCAAAGAAACATTTGCTAATACCTTCAGCCTTGTGCGAACCAATCCATGATCTGGGTCTGAAGAATCCGCCACCGAGCACAAAATATTGGAAACAATACCAACTCCATTAAGCTCAACAAATGAGTTCTGATTTGCAATTTCTCCAACACATAAATTTATGAGGAGTCCTAAAGACAATAAGAAAAGATGAGGCCATGATGTGAAGTATAAGGAATTGAACTGATTATCTCCAGTACTGCGCGGGAGGAAGGGAAATGAGAAATAGAGAGTGAAGAGGCCAAGGAAAGAAATGTAACATAGAGAGAGAAGCTTTTTTTTTTTTTTTTTTT
>QAOA01003999.1:53542-101374 GCA_003255065.1 Cercis canadensis | reverse complement strand
GAGGTGTCAAAAATGGGTTAGGCCCGTCGAGTTGGCCCCCCTGTAATTGGGTTGGGTTAGGTTAAGGTTTTACTGACCCGTTTAGAAGCAGGTTTCTGAGCCTGCCCTATTTGGGTTGTGGGTTGAGTGCGGGGTGGGGCGGGTTGACCCGCCAGTTAATTTTTTTTTAAGCATATATAAGTTTCTACCAAGAACATATTCCAATTAATTGGTAATTCTCACTAAAGTACCTGCCCCCTTAAGCTTTTAGTTCTTCGTTTGTTGAAATCTCTAACAACAACAAATCTTTTTCATAATTTAAATAGAGAATTAGAAGTTATCTATTTATTAACTTCTTGGTAGTTATATTGCAGAACATAATATGTTTCTTGTAACCCCTTTCCCCTTTTAACTAGTTAGCATCAATAGTTTACTCTTGTCTCACGCTCAATCTTATAGAACCTGTTGTAGTTTCTTTTAGGAGTTTAATTTTGACTATTTATGCAAAATATTTATGATGTTGTTGTTGCATGTATAGTGAAAACTGGAAAGATAATGGTAAAATTAATGGACACAAGAAATTTTACGTGGGTTAATTTTCCTATGTTAATGACTCGAATGTTAACAGTGAAGAAATTTGACTAGGGAAACAAAGGAAAAAGTGGAGAATAAGTAGCTCGCTTATGCTCAGATGACTTGACCTCGAACACTTGTACCTTGTGGCACTTTTCTTAAGATCTATTAGTTGACTATATTTTATGTTATTCATACATTCTTAACGGTCACCACCAAGGGATCATATATTTGCTATTTTTTTGTTTTTTTTTTCTATTTTTGGTGGGCTGGCCCGCCTAACCCACAACCCACAATCCATAGTCCATAACGAGTTGAATTGGGTTAAGGTTTTCTCAGCCTGCCCGCCCCGTTTGGTGGCAGGTCGGGGCGGGCCNGTCTTGACAGCTCTACTTCAGCCATTCCAATTTGTATTTTTATTTCATGCAAAAATAAGGTTAAGAAACCTTAAATTAGCAATTTTCCAAAAATTGCCTTACACAAGCAACTTCCGTGAAGCTTCCTTGAGGCTAAATCTTTTCATTTATACTTGGGAATATTTTTTAAACCCTAGCTAACCTCCTTTCAAAATTTTAATCATATTAATCCTAGTTTTGCTAAAATAAAACAATAAACCCTAAAAATGAGTTTCTTGGCACTTGTAAGGCATATGCAACATCTATTCTCTTGATATTTTGCCAAAATCCTAATAAAACCCTTCTCCCTTAGCTTGGCCAAAATTGTTCTCCAAAATTCCTACAAAATTATTTTTGATAAAAAATAAATGCCATGAAAACCTAATGGGCCAAATTGGGTCAAAGTGAGCCTAAATGGCTTAACCTTGGACCTAAGTTGGTCAAATTGGACCCAAATAAAACCTCAAACATATTAAATAGTCCAAAAAATATATATAATTTATTTAAACCAAAAAATTTGGAAAATAAAAATTGATCGGGCCCAAATGCCCCTTAACTAGGGTTTTAGTATGAAAGGCCAAGTCCAAAACATGGGTTTGGACCCAAAATCACTAAAAGCCCAGAAAATTATAATCTTTATATCCAAACAAAATATTTAAAAAAAATCAAATGGGCTAAGAGACCTCAAACTTAAATTTAAAGAAAAATGAGCCAAATGGCCTCCTAACTTGGGTTAAAATGAAGTGGGTCAATGCCCAAAAACCAAAACTTTGATTCAAAAGTTAAAAGAGGCCTTAAAGACCTTAAAATCAGATTTTTCACTTGAGAACATAAATTTTGAATTGTAGTTTTTTTTTTTTTGAAAAACATGTAACACCCCCGGATAAAATACAATGTTTACAGTTTGCTTCTCTTTACATGTTTATTTTTTGAGTGACATGAGAGGTAAATGCTTTCAAGTCCTCATGTAAGAAACATGTAAAGATAGTAGACAAGTGTTTTGTCTGTAGAACCCAAAATGATAAGGAAAATAAAAGGCGTTGAGATCTTTCACCCGAGAGTTGATAGAAATTTAAAAGCACCTGGCTTGACACATGCTCGACCTAGCAAGGCTAGATTCAATTTCAATACAAAAATTAAAGGTGCCTACTCCACCAAAGGACTTTGAAAAGAAAAATGAAAGTGCCTAATTTACAGAATGAATTTGACAGGGAAAATAAAGGTGGCTTCTCTACTGAAGGACTTTGAAAAGAAAAATAAAGGTGCCTCCATAGCTGGCGGACTTTGAAAAGGAAAATAAAGGTGCCTACTTTGCTAAAGGATTTTGAAAAGGAAAATGAAGGTGCCTCCTCTGCCGAAGGACTTTGACAAGAAAAATATAGGTGCCTCCTCCACTGGAGAATTTTGAAAAGAAAAATAAAGGTGCCTCCTCCACCAAAAGACTTTAACAAGAAAAATAAAGGTTCCTCCTCTGGTAAAGGACTTTGACAAGAAAATAAAATGTGCCTCCTCTGCCAAAGGACTTGGACAAGAAAAATGAAAGTGCCTCCTCCACCTAAGGACTTTGACAGGGAAAATAAAGGTGTCTCCTCCGTCGAAGGACTTTGACAAGAAAAATAAAGGTTCTTTCTCCGCTGAAGGATTTTGACAAGAAAAATAAAGGTGTCTCCTCTGTTGAAGGACTTTGAAAAGGAAAATAAAGGTGCCTCCTCTGTCGAAGGACTTTGACAAGGGAAATAAAGTTGCAAAGGAAGATGCAGTGGGTCAAGGCCCATAGATAAACAAAAATTAAACAAGGGATGAAGTCTAGAAAATGCATGATATGAGTCAAGAAGACAAAGTTTGAGAAATGAATGATATGTCAAAAAAATAACATGAAGGGGTAGGGCCCAAAATGGTAATAATACAATAGATGAAGGCACAAGATATTTAGGAATTAAAGTAATGGGTCAAGTCCCAAAATGCAAGGGAATAAAAATTGTGGGTCAGAGCCCATGCTCGGATTAATGACATTGAATTTAAAAAGTGCAAGCTGCTTGTTCAATGAAGAATTTGCTCAATGAAATTTTGCCTCAGTTTTGGTCAAGTCTAACGAATTGCTTTTTGCATGGATTTTTATCAATGTTATGCCTTCGCAAAGATCATGGTACTATTTTAAGCTAGTTCTTCAATTCCTAATGTTTGTCATGTCAAGTGAGTAGGAACCACTCTTATTTTATTTGACAAAAATTAATGAGATGTGTCATGCATTCAAGAAACGACAAAGTGGTGAAGAAATGATTGAGATGAGACAGGACTTATGCTCCTTGATTCATGCAAATGAACTTGTCAAGGACAAAGTTATGCAAGAAATGAATTTTGGACAACCCAAAATTTGCCCTAGTGTAGGCACTGAGGAGGATCATGGAGGTAAGAGTTAGGACATGGAGCACTTATTTCAATGGCTATAACAACTTACAAATTTGAAGAATAACAATTTTTTCTATTGGCAAGGATTTGAAGACATTCCTTTTGAGAATTGCAATTAACACAAAATATATTTTTCTTGAGTCAGCCTTGACCCCAGTTTTAATTTTTTTTTTTTTGAAAACCAAAATTTTTCATGATTTTGCCCCAGTTTATGATTTTAGCAAATCAATCCTCAAGGAGGTCTTTAAAAGCTTATAATGGGGTCTTAGTGTAAAATGCTTTTATTTTGAAATAAAAGAATAGAAGCTCAACACTTGATTTTGTCCCTTACATTATTTCTCCATTTTCTTCAACACCTAACTCCAATAAGGTTTCATGCCAAGATTCATTTACCAAGATGAATTTCATCGGTTGTAATGGGGTTTTAAAGATGTAAGATATGGCTAATGAAAGAAATGATATAAAGGCCTAAACATCTGATGTCGGGATAACAATGAGAATCTTATTTTTGATAACCTGAGGTCTTCTTGTTATTTTTATCACATGGACTTCCTTTCTTATTCCTCAACCATTTAGAAGGAATACTTTTGTTTATTTTTTTTTTTGTCTCTCTTTTTGGGAAAGGATTTTCTTACCTCTTGAAGAGTTTTTCTTTTCCTCTTTTGGAGAGTTTTTTTTTTTTTTTTTTTCCTTTTTTGCACTTCTTTTGCATTTTCACTTTCTTTTTGGCAAGTCCATTTAAGTTTTGAAGACATTCTTAGCAAGTTGACTCTCATTGTAGTCCAAGTATGATTCTCATCAGGTATAAAAAAAATTTAAAGCTCAAAGTGGTTTGACAAGGGATATGATGTGCTTGGATAAAAAGAAAGAAAATTGTCCTTCTTGACATTTGCATGTTGTCATGAAAGCTTATTGGAGTTCTACCTTTCCCAAGGGAGTTCATGAATCAAGAAATTAAGAAATGAACAACTTCTTCAAGCTCAAAGGGATAACTAAAGACACTTCACAATATTTGGGAGAACAAAAAATGCCTCTAATCATTAGAAAGTTTGCTTGTAGAGCTCAATTTTTGCTTTTAATTTTTTTTTTCTTATGAGGTCTTCTTTTTCCAACATTCTCAAATGTATCATCTTTTCGAGAAGGACTATGATTCCAAAAGAATAAGTCAAGCAAGAATAATAAAGATGATAAAAGAAAATACATGATCATTTCATTAATTGAAGCCAAATAACATAAGGTCCCAACATTGAATGAACTCTATGAGCCTTGGACTTGGGCTAAAAAGAGAAAATTGACAAGATCAACATTGAACAACAAAAGAAATGACTTAAAGCAACACAAAAGCAAGCTCGACCAACATCCTTCTTGAATCACCCTTCAATCTCCAATGGGATCTTCTCTACCTTGAGCTTTATGATTAGGTAGTGGGTTTGTAGCTACATTGGGTGTAGCTGCCATTTCCTTTATTTGAATTACTCCATGCTTGATCAGTTAAAGCACCACATTCTTGAATCCCTCACTATCTACAATAAAATGTCCAATCCCTCCCCTATGATAGGCACATTTGAGATTTGGATTGTACGGATGAGGAAAATGTGACTTTGAAGGTTCCATATGACGAGGTGCAATCAATTGTGCATCACATAATTGCTTGAACAATTCAGCTCTAGTTATGGGAATGTTGGGAAAAAGGTTCTCGATTCCTAGGAGTCCTAGGTTGACCACGGTCAAGTCTTGTGAAATGTGCTCGAAGAGCAGGATAGCCTTGAGGCGGGGTTTGGTAAAAAGGATATGGTTGTGAAGGATTTTATGAGTTTTGTGAGAACAATGGTGGGATTGCATTGACTTGGTATGAAGGAGCGAAAATGGGAATTGGAGAATGATATGGGCCTCTAGGTTGATAGTATGGTGGTATCCCTGGTGAATGTACCTAATTTACCTCTCTGTCTTTCTTCCTAAATGGTTCTTCATTCTTCCAGTTGTTATTATGGTTTTCTCTTCTTAGGAATGACAGCTTTCCTATTCGGTTCATCTCTTCAACTCTCTCTCCAGCCTTGATCAACTTAGAGAAGTCCTTATAAACAACTGCTACCATAAACTCAGCATAAGGGGAATGCAAAGTATTCATGAAATAGTGAATCATTTCAGAATCCAACAATTGAGGTTGAATATGGGTTGCTAAATTCGTCCACTTTTGAGCATAATCTTTAAAGCTTTCAATTTCTTCCTTACGTATAGACCCCAATTGAGCTCTGGTAAGAGCTATGTTATCATTAAAACTATATTGGTTGAAGAAAGCATCAGTCAGGAATCTCCATGTGTGAATCTTGAAGTGATTCAGATGCCAATACCAATATAAAGTAGGACCAGTCAAACTCTCTAGGAAGAAGTGTACAAAGAATTTCTCATCTCTTGACCAAATAGATATCTTAGTGCAATAAGATTTCAAGTGAACCTAAGGATTGGTTGTTCCATCATAGTGAACAAACTCAGACATTTTGAAATCTTTTGGGAGAATAACTTTAGGTGTCAAAGAAAGTTCATCAATGTCAATTGGACCATATGCCTATGATCCTTGCAACGTCTTAATCTCCTTTTCCAACAGTGCTTGCTTTTTCTCTATTGATTTAACTCTCAGACTTTCCTTCTTTAATTCTTCCTTTTCTTTTCTTAAAAGAACTATCTTTGAAGCTTCTTGTGCAGTGCAATAAGAATCATAATGAGTAATTGGATGTGTGTACGTATAGATGCCTTTCGGATTTTCATTTGGATTGAATGAAGCTTCCATTGGTAGAGAAAATGGGTCTGGGAATGATAATGGGATGACATACACGACCTCAGCTGTTGGGTAGTAGGAGGAATTGCTGAACTTGAATCACACCCCTGTACTAGATTTGCAGATGACATCATCTGTGGAGGCATTCCCCATATTGGAGTGAAGGATGCAAAAATTGCCTCATTTGATGGATATGTCAACAAAGACACCACATTGAAAATTATAGGGATATTGACATTGCTTGGTCCCTCAGCCATAACCTTTAACTTCAGGCTCTCAGTGAAAAGCTTCATCATTTCATTCATACGAGATGTCAATTCATCGAATTCACCCTCAAGATTGTGACCATGTTCCTGATTTTCCTCCATGACAGTGATGGTTCTAGATATGAGCTCAACTGACCTTTTTACAGAGTTCTTTTGATTGAGCTTATTTTTCTTTGAGCGAGCTATGTTCAAAACTTTACAATGAAAACTGCATGGGATGAATGGAAAAAAAATGAGATTTATAGAATGGGTGATGAGCTGCCGAGGCTCCTCAAATTAATTAAAGTTTAAGGTCAGTTTACCTAAGCTACTTGTAGCATAAGGCAACCCTAGGTCGAACCAAAGGATTATTCTATTTAGTGAATCAATTTTAAGAACATATAAACATGGGGATTTTGTTTGTTTTAGTGATTGATAGAAATTAATTATAAGTGGTAAACCTAAAGGAAAACAACCAATCCAAATCCAACTGATTCTGATTTTAATCCATCCTTGATTTCCAAGGATCCATTTAATTATTAACCATGTTCTTGGCCTTAGAAAATATCAAGAAGCCTCTCAGTCCTCTATGGATATCCACTGGTTAAGCAACCAGAATTCGGATCAACAGGAGACTAAATGGATTAAGCAAACATTTAAGTCCAGTTTAACCTAAGTCCAGAATTCAGCCAAGGGTAATTAATCCGTCCAAAAGCTTAGAACCATTAATTAACCATACAATCCTCTTTTATCACATGCAAACAAAATATGAAAATCCAAATCCGAATTAAGCAATTCAAACAGAATATTTCAGAGGATTGAAAGAACTTGATTAACAACTAAATGAATAACAACAAAGCATAATCTCAGAATTAATAATCAAAACAGCTAAAACCTGGATTGATTGGAGTATTTAGCCCTCCATGAATAAGAGAAGCCAAGTTCTTACAAAATATCTAGAAAGAAAACTTAAAGACTAAGAAAGCTTGAAAAGCTGTCTAAAATATCCTAAGTCTTGATTCTGATTTCGGCTGCCTCCTTCTGCACATATAGACCTCCAAAAATACATGCACACCTAAATTTCCCTTACGTTACACTGATTCTCATGGGCCTTAGCTTTCATTGGGCTTTGGTTTGGGCTCAATTGGACTTGTGATGAAGAAGTTAGGGACATTTAAGTGCCAACAGGTCTCTAGAACCATCGGCTAACTTCAACTGGCAATAAGATCATCTAAACTATATAATATGGTTAACTAGTCTGCATAATAATTGAAGCTCTATGTCTTAGCTTTCTAATGGGACCATTTTAAAATCCATATAACATCTGAAGCTCAAGTTATGGCCCAAACACTGCATGCGGGTCAGGATCCTGCGACAACATTTCTTCTATGGTTTCCAAGCTGCATATGACCTTCTGGACGTCCGAATTGGCTTTGGAGCCCTGAATGAAAGTTGTAGATAATTCTCTCAGATTTCCTACAAGGTAAGATTCGAAATTTTTAGACATCCAGAACTCAAGATATGCATGAAATACAGAGACAGCATAAAATGCTCAGTATTGCTGAAATTTGCAATTAGGCACAAATGGATCCAAAGTCATAAAATGAGACCTAAGCCCAATCAAATAGGCCCAAAAGAGATTTAAGAAGCTAAATATGAGGGTTAACTATTGTATAAAAAGTGTGTTCATCAAATTCTCCCACACTTAGCTTTTGCACGTCACAGAATTCCAAAACTAAGAAAAGAAAGAACAAGGAAACAAAAACAAATTTAAAAACTAAAGAATCACCTCCCAATGATATTTAAGATATGCTGAAGTTCATACTACAAGTAAGATGAGCAATTAAAAATTCAAGGAAGTCACAGCATTTATGAAATAAAATTTCTTCACATTCAAAATCAACAATTAAGGTAACTTCAATTGAAAAACATAAGTCAAGAATGATAGATCCTCACAAGATATACTTCAATCCCTTAAGTGTTTAGAAAGTAGGTACTTCACTCAATCAAACTCATAAAGAAATGCACTACTATAAGTTTGCTTATCTTCTACTTCTCCACGACTCAAACAAATGCACACATAAATCAAGAGAACTTTATTTAAGGTTGTAATAAGGCTAAGGTAAAGGAATGAATCAAAATGGATATCACAAGGTAAAAACCCAAAGAGAATAAAAGAACATTGGAGAGGAACTCAAATGACAAACATTAAATTTCAAGTGTGTAAAGCATATTCTTTTTCCTTTGCACATATTCCTTCATTTTCTTTTTCTTTTCCTTTTTTACAATTCTGATGATTTTTTTATTTTTTATCTTTTAAATGAACCAATTGGCTCTTTTTTTTTTTTTTTTTTTCTTTCTTTCTTTCGCATCTCATTTTGCACATTGGAATTCACAACCTCCACACTTGTACTATTAATTACCCACAAGCATAAGAGCTCCTCCAAGACAATGAACCAATGCTCTCCCATTCCCTAAGGTAAGGTAACAACATGGTATTTTGGTACATAGGCATATAATGAGCTAAGATCAAAGATAGGCAAATAGGCTCAACGGGGGTAATCAAAGGGAAATAATACAATGTTGGCTATTTGACAAAGTAGCTAAATCAAGAAAGAATGTCTCAATCATGTTCATGTATACAAATGAAAATGTAGCCTAAAAAAGAATCAAGCAAGTTCTAGAGTGAACAAATTTCATGAGTGAAAATCACACAAGAAAGAAAAGAATGACACAAATGCTAAATTCATCCATTAAAAGGCTCAAAACTCACAACGCATGTATCTATCAAACTTAATCACCAATCCAACATCTAAAACCAAGCATGTAAAATTAAAGATGGAAAACAAGTTATTCAATCATGTTATGAACCTTGAAATGTAATTACTTCAAACTTACAGCTTTACAAGTTCTAAAAATCATTGGAAGACAATTAAAACAGAAAAAAAAATTTTGACAATTAAACAGAAAACAACAAAGAGACTAAAAACAGAGAACAGAAAACAGCAAATTAACAGAAATAGTAAAGTAAACAGAAAATAATAAAGCAACTAAACTATACAGAAATCTCTCCCCCACACTTAAATTTGACATTGTTCTCAATGTAAAAACTTCAAAAAGTAGCAACATATGACAATTAATAGCAAGTAGTCACATAAGGACAAGTAAAATAAAAGGGAGAGAAGAAACATCCTTATCAGGGGAGGTAGATAGCATCTTGCAAGTGGACCTCCTCCATGATGTCCTCTTGAGCGCCCTCATAGAATGGCTTGAGGCGATGCCCATTCACCTTGAAAGCCTTGCTAGTGGACTCACTCGCTATCTCGACTCACCATAAGGAAAAACCTTGGTGACAACAAACGGACCAAGCCATCAAGAGTGGAGCTTGCCGGGCATGAGCTTTAGGCGGGAGTTATACAAGAGAACTTTCTGGCCAATAGAGAACTCCTTCCTCAGCACCATGTTATCGTGAAACCGCTTGGTCTTTTCCTTGTAGATGTGGGAGCTCTCATAAGCGTCCAAATGAAGCTCCTCAAGCTCTTGAAGGTGAAGCTTTCTCTGGGATAAGGCTTGGCTTAAATCAAGGTTGCACTGCTTGACCGCCCAATATGCCTTATGCTCAAGATCCACTGGAAGGTGGCATGCTTTGCCAAAAACTATCCGGTAGGGAGACATCCCAATAGGTGTCTTGAAAGCAGTCCGGTATGCCCACAGAGCATCCTCGAGTCGCAAACTCCAGTCCTTCCTATTAGGTTGGACAGTCTTCTCCAAGATACGCTTGATCTCCCTGTTGGAGACTTCAGCTTGCCCATTGGTCTGAGGGTGGTAAGGGGTCGAAACCTTATGCATGACACTATATTTCTTCATTAAAGCCGCCATGGTCCGGTTGCAGAAATGTGAACCTTGATCACTGATGATGGCCCTAGGAATGCCAAATCTGCAGAAAATGTTTGATCTAACAAAATCTACAACAACTTTAGAATCATCAGTACGAGTGGCTTTCGCCTCCACCCACTTAGACACATAATCCACAACAAGTAAGATGTAAACAAAACCGAAAGAAACAGGAAAAGGCCCCATAAAGTCAATACCCTAGACATAAAAAATCTCACAGAATAGTAAAGGCTGCTAGGGCATCTCATGCCTATGGGAAATATTCCCGGTTCTCTGACATTGTTCACACGATTTACAAAATATGTGTGCACCCCTAAATGAAGTGACCCAATACAATCCAGAGTCTAAGATTTTCCTAGCCGTACGTTGAGGACCAAAATGTCCACCACATGCAAAGGTATGGTAAAAGCTAAGAACAAACTAAAACTCATTATCAGATACACATCTCCTAATGATTTGATCACTACAAAATTTCTAGAGATAGGGATCATTCCACACATAATATTTCACCTTAACAATATATTAGACTAAAGTAGTAAGACTAGGTTTTGCTTTATTACAAAAGCCCAAATAAAAAAATAAAAAACAATAATAAAAAATTAAGAGCTTTCATCTTTTCAAAAAACATCATTTTTTTTTTAACAAAAATACCCGGACAAGATACAATGCCTACAGTGATGGAAAGATATTGCATCAGTTACTCTAGAAAGTGCCACAAATGCTAGATTTATGGAGATAGTAATAAAATTTCACCATTTTTTCTTCATAATATGGTAACATCTTGGCCATTTTCTATGTGTAGTATCAATATCATCGGACCAATTAATCTGAAAGCTTCAAATGGACACCATTTTATTCTAATGACAATTGATTATTTCACAAAATGGGTAGAAGCTGTTTCTTATGTCAAAGTGACCCAAAAAGTAGTGGCAAAGTTCCTAAAGACTAACATCATTTGTTCTTATGGGCAACCTAAGAGGATCATCATAGACAATGACTTAAATTTGAATGGTACTAACATACAAAAGTTGTGTGAGAAGTTTGCAATTAAGCATCATAACTCTTTACCTTACATACCACAAATGAATGGAGTTGTGGAAGCTGCCAATAAAAACATCAAGGAAATAGTTGAAAAGATGGTGGTAACTTATAAAGACTGGCACGAGACACTCCCTTATGCTTTGCATGCTTATCGCATAGTTGTGCGGTCTTCAACTGGGGCAACGCCCTATTCTATGGTGTACGGTATAGAAGTTGTCACTTCAATAGAAGTTGAGATCCAGTTGCTTAAGGTTTTAATGGAGACAAAATTAGAGAAATCCGAATGGGCAAGGGTTAGATATGAACAATTGGATATGATTGAGGAGAAAAGATTGACAACAATTTGTCATGGACAATTGTATCAACAAATGATAGCCAAAGCATCTAACAAAAAAGTTTGACCTCGATTGTTTCAACTAGGGGACTTAGTGTTTAAAAAGGTTCTGCCACATAAGATGCCTGGGGAAAATGGGCCTCAACTCACTAAAGGCCACATATTGTCAAACATGCATTATCAAGAAGAGCATTAATCCTCACAAATATGGAAGGACAAGAATTCCTTAAGCCTATAAATTCTGACGCAGTTAAGAAATATTACCCCTAAAAAAACAAAAGAAAAGAAAAGAAAATGAGCCCGCTAGGCTTAAAACTTAAAAAGGTGGTATAGGCAAAAGATAGGGCACAAAAAAATAAATAAACAAAAAAAAGGAAGAAAGAAAAAATGGGGAAATTGTTAGGCTAAAAACTCAAACGGACGGCCTAAACCAGAAAAGGGACACAAAATAGCACCAAAAAGCAATGGGGAAGCCTGGTGATATAAGAGAATTCATGAAGAAAGTAGGATGATTGTACTCTACTACCAAAGGGTTAAATGTTCATGTCAGATGAGTAGAAGTTGTATATGATGCAATATGAGCATCAATTAAGTTAGACATTGAAGAGTTTGAAATTGGGGCAATTTTTTAGATCTATGTTGGCTTCTGGATCTTTCATCTCGAACTACATGGACTTTAATTCCTTTTTGAGGATACGTAGGCACCTATTTTATAGGGCAAGTCCATCATCATAAAACCCCTGCACTAGGATAAGTTGTTCTCTTGAAATGCATTAATGATGCACCTCCTTTGATTCATTTTCCTTGAACAATGTAGTTGTTATCTTGAAATAAAGGAAGTTAATTCATTGAATTTGTTTTTTCTCTGTTATGCATTTCCTCCATGCTAAATTGCTGAGTTATTATTCTAAATAAAATGTGAGTGAACTTATTAAAATGACAGATTCAATTATTCTTGAAGAATTTTCTTTGACTTGGTTTCTAGATTTTAGGAATAATAAAAATTCTTGATCGCAACAGGGTTCAGACGTATATGAAAAAAAAATGTAAGATGAGAAAAGGAAGCAACAAGAAAGTAAAGATAAGAGGGTCGGATAGGAAAGAAGTGAGTATATGATTTAGTCGAAGGTAATGTAATTTTTGCCTCTGAAAGAAATAAGAGGGTCGAGTTTTCCAGAGACAAGAAGAATCAGAGATATTCTACAAAATAACAATTAAATGAGTGGCCCGATTGAGCAGATCAAGTTTTGATTAAACCAAGTTTTTCTTTGCACACCCAATCATGTGTTACTTAGAATAAGCAGGTACATTTTGAAATTGAAGTTTTCTTGCTCTTAGCAAATTTTAAATTCTTGTCGGCTTTCAGATGAAAGATCTTAGTGCTTTTAAATTATTGCCAGCTCCTGAGTGAAAGATATCGGTGTTTTTAAATTATGTTAGCTCCTAGGTAAAAGATCTCGATGCTTTTAAATTTTTGCTAGCTCTTGAGTGAAAGATCTTGGTGCTTTTAAATTATGTTAGCTTTCTCGTGAAAGATCTCGATGCTTTTAAATTTTGTTGGCTCCTGGGTGAAAGATCTCAATGACTTTAAATTCTTGTCGGCTCTCAGGTGAAAGATTTCAGTGCTTTTAAATTTTGTCGTCTCCCAGGTGAAAGGTCTCTGTGCTTTTAAATTCTATCGACTTTTGAGTGAAAAATCTCGGTACTTTTAAATTCTTGTCAAGGTCCGAGTGAAAAATCTCGATACTCTTAAATTTCTTTATCATTTTTGAGTGCTCAGGACAAAATACTCATATTTTGTCTTTACATGTTTCTTATACAAAAAAACACAACAAGCGAGAGCATAGCATGTTTTTCTATAAGAAAATGCATAAAGAGGGGCAACTGTAGACACCGTATTCTGTCTGGGTATTTTTTCGTGGCATAAAACAAAAAAAAAATGATGAATGATGATTTTTGAAAAGATGAAAGCTTTTAATGTTTTATTATTGCTTTNACTCTTAAATTTCTTTATCATTTTTGAGTGCTCCGGACAAAATACTCATATTTTGTCTTTACATGTTTCTTATACAAAAAAACACAAAAAGTGAGAGCTTAGCATGTTTTTCTATAAGAAAATGCGTAAAGAGGAGCAACTGTAGACACCGTATTCTGTCTGGGTATTTTTTCGTGGCATAAAACAAACAAAAAATGATGAATGATGATTTTTGAAAAGATGAGAGCTTTTAATTTTTTATTATTGCTTTTTATATTTTTATTTTTGTAACATTGGATCTAGGAGGGCCAATGAAAGAACAAGGAATGGATTTCCCTCATTCCCTATTGGTTCAAGTTAGTGTACCTTATTTCTATTAAATAAATAAGTAATTAAAAAAAGTAAGAAAACAAATTAAAACTAGGGGATAAGCAAAAATAAGGAGAAAAGAAGGGAGAAAGAATGGGAGTTGAAGAGAGCAAAAAATGAGAGAAATAGAGAGAGGGTTGAAGAAGTAAGAGAAAGAGAATATCAGAAATAGAGAGCTCAAGGGGCAAGAAGAGAAAAAAGAGAAGAAAAAAGAGAAAAGGAAGAAAACAAGAGGCTTCGGAGAAACTGAGAGAGCTAAAAAGAGAAGAATGTATGATGCTCCATCAAATTTATTCTACAAAGGCAATATCTTTCCTATCCTCCCATCTTTGCTGCTGCTATTTGGATTCATGGTAGATAATTTGTCTATTTGTTGCTATATGCTGAATTCATTGATCATAGTATAGTTTGATAGAGTTTGAGATTGATTCTTATAGTTCTAAGGTACCCATGGTGTTGGATTCCTAAATTTTCATAGCCAAATTCCTTTTCTTTTGTTCCTAGTGTTTATTTGAATTTGATTATTTTTCTACTATTTCAAGGTTGTTAGTCTTCCCTGGCAAGTCTCCATTTTTATTTTCTAGATGGAACTACAAAGCTTCAATTTGAGTGATTCTTGCTTTGTTAGAACCGGGGGATGTATTCCTATAATATATCAAAATTTCATGGCCAGATCCTCTTTTTCCTGCTTCCAGTGTTTCTTTGAATTTGATTATTTTCTACTGTTTTGGGTCTGTTAGTGTTCTCTGGCAACCATTGGTTTTGAATTTTTAGATGGAGCTACAGAACTCCAATTTGAGTATTTTTTTTATCCCGTTAGAACCAGGACATGTATGCCTCTCATGTATAAAAGTTTCAAAACAAAATTCCCTTTCCCCTATCCTCAGTTTGTATTTAATTTTTTTTTGTTTTTCTGTGTTGTCGGGCTTGTCAATTTTCTTTTTTATTTTCTAATTGGAGCTACCGGGCTCCGATTTAAATTTTCAACTTTTTTCATATCTCCACTGTTCCAAATTTTAGTTTGAATATGACTATCTATTTTTATACCATTGCTACTACCTTGGCCTATCTTCATTGTTATTCTGTTATGCATTCATACAGTTGTTCTATGCATTTTACCTTACTATTTTGTGTATTTCTCTATTACTGTCAACATATTTTTCCTGTTGTTTTGCGTCTAATTACTCTACTTTTTTGGCATATTTACACTATTGTCTTGGTACATTCCTGTTGCCATTTTAGTGGTTTTTGTCCATGCTGGTTTGGGCATGTTTGATAGCTATTTTGATTGTTTTCGGTCACTATTTTGACCTTAAAGTGATGACTGCTTAGGTTCATTTTGGTCACTGTTTTGATGTTAAAATGTTGAGTATTTGGGTTTACTTTTATCGATGTTTGATTTGATATTGCGACTTACATTCACTTTTCTTGTTTGGACCTTTTTTCCTTAAGCTTTCAATGTTGATACTTAAGGATTTTGGCAAGTTAAGAATTTGATCTTAAAGAACTAATCGATAGTTTGGAGCTTGAGGATTATTTCATCACCGCTTTACGTTTGTATTTCAATCCCCATCCCCTAATCTTTGTATCATCATACATAACATTTTGGAATTATTATTAGGGTTTACAAAATTCATAGACCCTTTATCTATCATGGAATGATAAGATTGACTCAGTCCTACATGGGATGGGTCTATTTTATCTGAGCTAGACAAAGATAAGCACCACCCCGATGGGCACAATATGTCAGGAACAGGTGGAAGGATTTTGAACTCATTAGAATTCATGCATGTCATGTTTATTTTCTGTCATTGATTAGTGAATGTAATGTTTATTTTAAGAATAAATAAAGCATGTTTTTGGCCACATTCTATCTTATTTTTTGCATAGCTAATTTAAGGTAACCATCTGTAGGGTGCCTAACACATTCCCCATACATAAACATATTCCCGAACCAATCTCTGGCATGTAGACCATTTAAAAAAAATAAAATAAAAAAGGTTTCCAATTGTACCTTACTTTCTAAAACAATTGGTGACGACTCCTATTTTTATTAAATTTGGTTAACCATCTTCGGGTACGTTGTGACAATTCCACAAGGAAGTCTTCTAGGGTACAAAATTTGACGCCAAATACGTCGAAATTTCTCGAAGCCATTTGGATCATAGTTTTGCAATCTCTCCATCCCAGGTTTCATTCCCCAGCCATTCTTGTTTTCTTTCGAAAATATAGAAAGATGATCGATGGGAAAGAGTACTGAAGAAACACAAATAATGGACAAAATCCTCGAGGGAGTAGTCATCTTGGTTGTGAGTTGTCAAAGTTACCAAAGTAATTCCCCAAGAAGCACCATCATTGAGTCTTTCGTATTCGAAAAGTAAGTTGTTATCCATAAGTGAACGATCCATAGGGGTCCATTATAATTAGTGATGTTGCCCTTATCTTGGATATCCACTTTTCTATCATTTAGAGACTGGTATAAATTAGCCATAATGAATGAAGCAAGAGCTATCTTTCTCCTTGAGTGAAGGATTTTTGCCAAAGGAAGGTGTGTGATGAGAATCTTAACTCCTTGAACACAAATCAAAAACCTATTGAGACAAAACAAGAGAAACACAATGTGCTTAGAGTCACTAACCAGGATCTATTCACAACCTTTACTAGCTGGATTGTAGGCTTTGATGAAGTTTGAATAAAAGACCCACTGAGGGTTTGTCTTTCTAGGTTCTTCATCGAAAAAAAGGGTCTTTAGTTCCGAAATCCAAAGTGGGAGAACAAATCTCACCATCAATTGGAAGACCAGAAATATTGAGAACATCCTAAAGAGTTGGTGTTAACATCCCACATGGAAAAATTAGTATTTTGGTAGTTGAAGACTAGAAGTGAAGGGCATCACCAAGCACGCTTCGATGCTTTTGAATGGAAATTCAACTCAGTTGAATGTAGTCGAAAATCTCTAGTCCTTTCCACATATTTGCCTTCGATTTTTGGACTCTATCAAGCCATGCGACGTACTTGTTTCCTTAAGTCAATTTGAAATTAGGGTATGGCCTAAACGTCAAGGAAGCATCAACCCAAGGAGTAATGTGAATCTCTTTTTCACATATAAGGAGATTATCATGCTCCAAGACAAATGGTTCATAATAAATGTCTTTCACTTTTGTTTTGTATTCAGCATAGGTGCTGTAAATGGGACCCCAAAAATCCTTAGAATCGGCAAAGGGAGAAAACTATTTGAGTTTGGACTGGGTTGGAGTCCAAAGCAATTAGAGCTTATTTATACTTATCTTGTAGTTCTTTTGGAAAGGTAAAGCATGGTTTGATCGCTTCATTCAAAAAGAAGGCAGAGGTAAGAGATGGGGCTGGAAGTTCTTGATATAATTTGGAGAACAAGGAAGACGCCATTGGAGAGCCGAGATACAGAGGAAAAGTGGTTAAGGCGTAGAAGAGAGGTGAAGGTGGAGAGATGAGGAAAATTAAGGATTTTATACAGGAGAATCTGCGTAAGTAAAAGAGATGTTCGACCCACTAAGTTTGTGTGTGAGAGGCATGTGCAAAAAATCAGGAGGAACATAATCATCAAGCGCAAGAATCGATGGGATAATACATATATCAAGGAAGGTGACAAACCATGTCTTATTTAATGCTTAATTTAATTAGATTATGAACATTAAATCAAGCATTAAAGGGGGCAATTGTTATCACAAAAATTTCTATTTTGAAATTTGAAGAGTCCCTTGGGAATTAAATTCCAATTTTAGGTCATGATAAAATTCAGATATTCTCCAGAATTTGAAAAATGGATAATTGATGAGGAAAGGTGGACTGAATTTTGAGAGATTTTAGCCTATAGTCAATGATCCTTTGGGATATATGAATTATCCTTTTGGAAGCTTTTGAAGAATTAATTTGAAGGCAATTGTGGGCGTTCAAAGGCATGCACATATGGAAAAGGTAAATTCGCCAAAAACATGGAACATGGCTAACAATTTGAATGTGGTGGAAAGCCAATAAGCATGTGCATTGAAAATACGAAAGTTTGAACGTGGTTAAAGGCCATTGAGAATGTACATTCAAAAGATGGAAGTTCGAACATGGATGAAAGCCATTAAGAATGTGTGTTGACAGTGCATAACGATCACCATGATCCCCATAATGCAAATGGTACAGAGAACGTGATGCTCCAGCTGTCGCACATGCAAGGGATAAGTTGAAAGTTTGAACGTGGCTGAAAGCCATTAAGAACATGTGCTGAGCGTGTGGAACGGTCACCATGATCCCCATAATGCAAATGGTACAAAGAACGTGATACTCCAAGTGTCGCGCATTCAAGGGATCAGTTGAAAGTTCGACCAGGTGTCATGCATGCAGAGAGACAAATGTCAAACATGCAAGCAAATAGTCAAAGTTGGGAGGGCCTATAAATTCCAAAAGAAGGCTTAGGGAGAGGGATTCCAATCATTCTCAAACACAAAAATTACTCGTTTTCATTTTATCTTGTTTTTTTTTTTTTTTTTCTCTTCTTTCCTTAGGAGTAGTTCTAGTTGTAGTTTCTTGATGCTCATCTACATCAGATTGTGCTTTGGTTGTATCAGTTCTTGTTTTGATTAATGTATNTCGCGCATTTAAGGGATCAGTTGAAAGTTCGACTAGGTGTCATGCATGCAGAGAGACAAATGTCAAACATGCAAGCAAATAGTCAAAGTTGGGAGGGCCTATAAATACCAAAAGAAGGCTTAGGGAGAAGGATTCCAATCATTCTCAAACACAAAAATTACTCGTTTTTATTTTATCTTGTTTTTTTTTTTCTCTTCTTTCCCTAGGAGTAGTTCTAGTTGTAGTTTCTTGATGCTCATCTACATCAGATTGTGCTTTGGTTGTATCAGTTCTTGTTTTGATTAATGTATTCTTTTTCTCTTTCAATCAATTCACCACCATTTTATTTTTGCATTTGCTGTTCTTCTTTCTAAATATCTTAGAGTCACTATATTGGAGAAGATCCTACTCCAAGGCAAACAAATCAGGATCAAAAGCAGTGAATTATGAAATCTATTGATTTTCACTATTACCAACAAGCAACAATTTGAGCATGATCGAAGAGTTTAAAAGGGCTATGAAACATGAGTTTGAGATGATTGATTTAGGATTACTTTGATATATTTCTTGGAATTTAATTTATGAAGACCCTATATGGTGTTAGACAGTGCAAGCACCCAAGAAAGGGGGTGAATTGGGAGATAAAAAACTTTTGGAAATAAACAAGAGATGCACAGATCTAGAAATAGTAAAGTAATTTCGATCTAAGCAATATAAGAAAGAGTGCAGAAATTAAAGACAGTAAGGATAGAGAGATCAAACATAGAATTTATAGAGGTTCGGCTCTAATCCAAGCTTATCTCCTCTTGCTCAAGCCACCCTAGAGCTATTCACTATCTTCACAAGATTTCTCAAGCACTTGCAAACCTTTACAAAGTGAGTAATCACACACTCCTTTTTCAAGAGGATACCACCTCTATATCTAGACTCTCAAGGGATCCACTCCCTTTTCTTGAATCATATCTCACACCCAAGGAACCACTTCGCTATTACAACAACCCTTGTATATGAAACAAAATAGAAAACCCAAATCTTTCTCAAAAGAGTTGATTACAAAGATGAAGCTCTATGGAGAATAATCTGATGAAAAAGACAAATAAAACTTAGTAGTCTCTTCTCTTGTGTCTTGGAGTGTCTTAAGAACTCTTATTTATAGCTGTAAATCAGTTCTAGCCATTGGAGAGAATTAATTGCTCAAACCCTAATGCAAACTGCTACCAGGGTGAAATAGTCGACTCCCATATGAGAGGTAGTCATCTCTTTCGAGTCTTATGGGTCCTTAGTGTTTGAAACTTTTTTAAGTTCGAAGTAGTTGATTTGTTCTTCGAAGTAGTTGACCATTTGCTCTCTGCCTTGAAGTAGTTGACTATTTCTTAGAAGTAATGGATTCTTTGCTCTCTGCCTTGAAGTAGTCGACTATTTGCTCTTTGCCTCGAAGTAGTTGACTCATTTCATGTTCCAGCATGGCACAATAAACATGAGTACTTTCTCCCCCTTTTGACATCATTCAAAAAGATATAGAAAAATACATATAGCAACTTGAGTTTGCACACATTTTCATCCACCAAATGAGGAAAAGACCTACAAAACAAATTTGTTGTACTCTTCAATGCTTAAGTTAGTGAAAGTATAAGAAGAAACAATAATAATCAACACACATTAAAGCAAGTTTAGCACCTTGGGGTCACAATATCAAAGTTCATTGCTATTAGACATTCCAAGTTCTCTTCGAATAAAGCAAAACCGTTCTTCATTAAAGGGTTTTGTAAAAGTATCAGCAAGCTAAAATTTAGTTTGAATGAATTCCATAGAAATATCCCCTTTTTGAACATGGTCTGTAATAAAAAGATGTCTAATGTCAATGTGCTTTGTTCTAGAGTACATAATAGGATTTTTAGTCAAATTTATAGCACTTGTATTATCACACTTGATTGGAATTTGTTTCAAGTTAAGCCCAAAGTCATGTAGTTGTTGCTTCATCTAAAGGATTTGAGCACAGTAGCTTCTAGTTGCAACATATTTAGCCTCCGTCATTGACATAGCCACACTATTTTGCTTTTTACTATGCCATGAGACAAGAGAATTTCTTAGGAAGTGGCATGCTCCACTTATGCTTTTTCAATTGGTATTGCACCCTGCATAATCAAAATCTAAAAAGCATACCAAATTGCTTGAGGCACCTTTAGGATACAACAAGCCCATATTAACAGTACTAGTAACATATCTAAGGATTCTCTTGACAGCCGTCATGTGAAATTCCTTAGGGTTAGCCTGAAAATGAGCACATAGGCAAACACTAAACATGAGATCATGCCTACAAGCTATAAGATATAAAAGTGAGTCAATCATAACTCGATACTTGGTAATATCTATTGATTTACCTTATTTATCTTTGTCAGGTTTTGTTGAGGTACTCATGGGAGTTTCAATTGATTTTTCCTTGTCCATTCCAAATTTCTTGAGTAGCACTTTTGCGTACTTTGTTTGACTAATAAAGATACCCTCTTTGAATTACTTAATTTGGAGACCAAGGAAGAAGTTTAGTTCTTCCATCATAGATGTTGGCCTCATGGTTCTCCTAACCCTAGTTTTGATGATAACCAACAGCCTTGCTTATCACTAACCCTAATGTGTTTGTTCAAGTGATTATTCTAAGTGAATATGTTAGGTGATAATCTTAGGTCTAAAGCAAAACCAGTTTCCTAGTTCAAAGAACCAACTTGAAGTTCAAGAGCTAGATCTTTGTGTTGTTATGAAAGCCTCAAACTTCATGGACCAACCAAGGCTGAAGCCTAATTCGTCTGGACCAGTTACTGGACCTCAGAGACGTTGGAAGGAATCCCATATGAGGAATTTGAATCAGAAAAGAATCAGCAACAAGAAAGGAAACAAGTACTATATAAGGAAATTATTTGAAAGGATGAGATTATTTCTCAATCAGAGATATGATCTCAAATCAGGTCATTAAGGACTCAAATCAAGCAAGCAGAAGCCCAGCCCATTGGTCATCTTTAACCTTTTGCTATAAAATTCGAAGACCCAAGGCTTGGAGAGAAGAGAAGAGAAGATAATCCATTGAATTAGTCAAAGAAAAAGCTCTGTGTGCAAAGCTAGTTATTTGTCTCTTCTATCAACTCTGTGCTACTTTTGTGTAAAATCCTTGTAAGAGTTGTATATCAATGGGTGCAATACAAATCTGGAAATGTGTAACAAATTTCATTGGGAAATCTGGGGAGTGACTTCTATCTTTGTTTGATAAAAGGAGAAAGTTTCTAGTGAGCTCTATAAAGAACCTAGGGAGGGAAGTTTTTTTGGTTAAGGTTGTTGTAAAAACAAATGCTTTGAACGAAGCTTGGACAAATAACCTTTATAGTAGAACCCCAGTCTTGAGAGAGTGGACGTAGGCTTTGTTATTGGTCGAACCACTATAAAAATTATGGGCTAAATCTATTTACCCTCATGTCTTTTATTCAGCTGCTATATGCTTTTAAATCTGCTGCATAATTAGCTTTGTTGTTCTGATCTTGTTAAGCTTACTGTTTCTTGCTTTATAAATTGTTAAATTCATATATGCAAGAATTTGTTTCCTCGATCTAAATGGCTATCTGGTTCATATTCTGAGTATTTATATTCTGATTAATCTCTGTTAAGTTATTTATGGGTTTTATAATAACCAGCTCTGAAACAAGTTTTGAATATAAACTGGTTATTCTAGAAATTGTTTTAATATGTAATTCTGCATTATTTTTGTTTTTATCTCCTTTTCACCCCCCTCTAGGAGCATACCTACACTCTTAATAGACATTTCAAATTCTCCTTGCAAAGCTTTAGCAAATTCTTGACAAAGAAGCTCATTAGTAGCACCAAAAATTATATCATCTACCTAAATTTGAACAAGTATTATGTTTCTCCCCCTTTGTTTTTGTGAAAAGAGTGTTATCCACTTTACCTCTTGAAAAACCTTGGTAAAGTAAGAAAATGCTCAACCTGTCATACCAAGCCCTAGGGGCTTGCTTTAAACCATATAAAGCCTTTTTGAGTTTGAACACATGATTAGGTAAAGCATAGTCTAAAAATCCATGGGGTTGTTCAACATAAAATTCTTCCATTATGAAGCCATTTAGAAAAGCACTTTTAACATCCATTTGGTACAATTTAAAATCCATGATACAAGCAAAAGCAAGTAGAATACAAATAGCCTCAAGTCTAGCAACTAGAGCAAAGGTTTCATCATAATCAATGTCTTCCTCTTGGTTGTACCCTTTGACAAACAATCGCCTTGTTTCTAACAACAATACCACCTTCACCAAGTTTATTTCTAAATACCCATTTGGTGCCAATCAATGGATGATTAGTGGGTCTTGGGACCAACTCCCAAACCTCATTCCTTTCGAATTAGTTCAATTCCTCTTGTATAGCAAGAGTCCAACTTTCATCCTCAATGTCCTCCTCAACTTTATTAGCTTTAATTTGAGATAAGAAGGCTAAATGATTACATATATTTCTAAGAGAGTTCCTTGTAGCCATACCTTGGGTTACCTCACCTATCACTTGATCGATTGGATGGCTCTTCATAATTCCCCATTTTCTTTGAGGTTGTGTTGTTTCTACTTGGTTCTTCTCTTCTTGTGAGGGTTCATTATTCTTTTTTTGCTCCTGTTCATTGATTTCTAAGCTTGTAGACTCAAGAATTTCTTCAGCTTCATCATCATACTTTCTTAGATTAAGAGAGTTAGTTTCATCAAATACAACATAAATAGATTCCTCAATGTCCATAGTTCTTTTGTAATAAACTCTAAATGCTTTACTATGCAAATAGTAGCCAAAAAAAGAAAAATACCTTCATCAGCTTTGTTATTAAACTTACCCAAGTTTTCCTTACCATTGTTGTTAACAAAGCATTTACATCCAAATATATGAAGATGTGACATGTTTGGTTTTCTTCCCTTGTATAGCTCTATTCATTACATAGCAAGCTGCACTAACCGCTTTAGCCCAAAAGTACTTAGGAAGGTTGCCTTCATTTAGCATTGTCCTTGTCATGTCTTCTAAGCTTCGGTTTTTCCTTACAACACCATTTTGCTGTAGAGTTATTGGAGCTGAAAAGTTATGTTTCATGCCATGCTCATCACAAAAATTCATGAAATTATGATTTTCAAACTCACCACCATGGTCGCTACTAATATTAACTATGGTGGTTCCTTTTTCATTTTGAATTGATTTAGCAAGACTGGTAAATGCATGAAATGCTTGATGTTTATGAGCAAGAAATAGAGTCCAAGTAAATATAAATTAATCATCAACAATTATAAGAGCATAATGGCTACCTCCAAAACTCATTGTCCTTGTGGGACCAAATAAATCCATATGTAAAAGTTTAAGGGATTGAGAAGTATTTACCACATTCTTGGATTGGAAAGAAGACCTTGTTTTCTTACCCTTTTGGCATGCATCACAGAGCTTGTCCTGTTCAAACCTTAGTTTAGGCAATCCAACAACTAGGTTGCATTTTGCAAGCTTAGAGAGTAAGTCCATGCTTACATGTGCTAGTCTTGTATGCCAAACGCAAGACTCATCATTCATGCTCATCAAACATTTAACATTAGAAGAAAGAACATTATCCACATCAATCATATAAACATTATCAATTCTATGACCAACAAGCCTAACTTGATTATCATCTTTGCCAACAATTGTGCAATAATTAGAGTCAAAAACAACTTTATTGCCTTTGTCACACAATTGGCTAATGCTAAGCAAGTTGTGCTTGAGACCATCTACTAATAATACATTATCAATTGATGAGGAAGGAGATTTACCCACTTTACCTATACCAATTATGTTTCCTCTTTTATTGTCGCCAAAAGTAACACTTCCTTCATCCTTAGGAGTGATAGAAGTGAATTTGGAATAGTCACCCATCATGTGTCTAGAGCATCCACTATCCAAATACCATTTCTCATTTTTGACTTTGAGACAAACTTGAAAAAGAAATTTATATTTATGCCTTAGGTACCCAAATCATTTTTTGTCCTTGTGGGTTAGTCTTGGTTCCTTTTGGAACCCATGCCTTCTTACCTCCAACATAAGAATTTCTTTTGTGAGCACATGAGTGAGAGACATGTCCTTTTTTATCACAAAAATCACAAGTTTTGAAAGAAGTACTGGACATGGTGGCATGGACAAAAAAATTATTATAAAACTTTTGTCTTTTAGTGGAATTATATCCCAAATTAGCTTTATCAAAGACACACCTTTGTTGCCTAAGTAATACATTTAAATTATCCCTTCCTTTGGTGAAACGAGCAAGGGTGTTAGTCAAAGCCTCAACTTTGATTTTTAGAGAATCACAAGAAATACAAGTAGAAGATGATTCACTTTTAGAGTCAAGATTTCCAATTTTTGAAAGCTTCTTTCCTAACTTCATAAATTCATCAGACAATTCATCAAAAACAGATTGCAACTCATCATCATCAAGTTTAGACTTAGAATCATTTACCTTTATGTTGGGAATAGCCATGAATGTTAGATGAGCCTCTTCTTCATCTGAGTTGCTAGAGGAATCATCATCACTTCCCCAAACAGGTACATGAGCCTTGGCCATCTTCCTCTTATCTTTGAATCTATGCCTATCTTTTTCTCTTCTTCCTTGGAGTAGAGGGCAATCTATTTTGATATGCCCAGACTGTTGACATTCAAAGCAAGTGGATTGATCTTTAAAGTTCTCACCTTTGATGAAGTTCCTTTTTAGAGGGGGTCTACCTCTTTGCTTGTTCAATTTTTCAAAATTTGAAAATTTCCTTGCAACAAGTGCTAAGTCCTCCATCTTCATTTCTAGATCATTATCTTCTTCTTCATGATTTAATGTAGATGCTCGAAGGGCAATTGATTTATTCTTTCCTTCTTTTTTTTCAATTGATCATTGCTCCATTTTGGATTCATAGGCTTTAAGGATTCCTATGAGTTGGGTGAGTGTTCTAGATTCCAACCCATTTTCTTCAATTGCATCCACCTTTCCTCTCTTATCCTTTGGAAGGGATCTCAAAATTTTTTCCGTGTAATCCGTTTGAGGAAATTTTTTGCCAAGAGAAGCAAGCTCATTAATAATGGATTTAAATCTTGTTTCCATTTCACTTACCGTCTCATTGTCCTTCATTTTGAAGGTCTCATATTTTTTAAGAAGCAAGCTAATCCTTGTGGCTTTGACTTGCTTAGTTCCTTCATGAGATTCATCTAGCACTTCCCATATTTCCTTGACATACTCGACTATATTCTCTCATCTTCAAAACACTAACAAGAAAATATTTAGCTCTAGCATTTATTTGTAGTTTCTTTACATCATCATCATTCCATTCATCTCTTGCTTTCACAACACCAATACCATTTACAACTTTATAGGAATATAATGACCTTTTTCAATAACATCCCAAAGTTTAATATCATGTCCTTCAATAAATAGTTACATTTATAATTTGGTCCATCAAAACCAAGAGGTCGATTAACTGACGTCCCTTTAGGTAAAGTGTTAAACACAATGCTTACCATATTACTCTTGAGATCTTTAGATCCTTTAAACAAGAGCCAAGCTCTGATACCACTTGTTAGACAGTGCAAGCACCCAAGAGGGGGTGAAATAGGAGATCAAAAACTTTTGTAAATAAACAAGAGATGCACAGATTTAGATCTAGAAATAACAAAGCAATTCAGATCTAAGCAATATAAGCAAGAGTGCAGAAATTAAAGAGAGTAAGGATAGAGACATCAAACACATAATTTATAGAGGTTCGACTCAAATCCAAGCCTATGTCCTCTTGCTCATGCCACCCTTGAGCTATTCACTATCTTTGCAAGATTTCTCGGGCACTTGCAAACCTTTACAAAGTGAGTGATAACACACTCCTTTTTTAAGAGGATACCACCTTTATATCTAGACTCTCAAGGGATTCTCTTCCTTTCTTGAATCAAATCTCACACCCAAGGAACCACTTCCCTATTACAAGAACCCTTGTATATGAAAAAAAAAATAGAAAACCCAGATCTCTTTCAAAAGAGTTGATTACAAAGATGAAGCTCTATGGAGAATAATCTCATGATAAAGACAAAGAAAACTTAGAATAACTATGCACGATTTTAGTCTCTTCTCTTGTGTCTTGGAGTGCCTTAAGAACTCCTATTTATAACTGCAAATCAATTCTAGCTGTTGGAGAGAATTAATTGCTCAAACCCTAATGCAAATGGCTGCCTAAGGCCAAGTAGTCGACTCCCATATGAGAAGTAGTCAACTCTTTGCTTCCAACTTAGATTTCTGAACGTATTTCACCATTATTCAAAACTGAAATCATTTTAGCTCAAGTATACTTTATGAATTTGTTTATTCATCATCAAAACAACACCTTGGGGCCAACATATGGTATTTTTCTATGCCAAAAGAAGTATGTTGCTAAGATCTTGAAGAAGTTCAATATGTCTGATTGTAATCCTAACAAAACTCTACTTGAAGTTTGGATAAAGTTATCTAGAAGAGGTGATGATGCAGCAGTAGATCCCACTAATTTCAAAAGAATAGTTGGAAGTTTGAGGTATCTTTTTTGCACTAGGTCAAACATAGCATATGGAGTTGGTTTGGAGGCACCTAGAAAGTCTCACTTACAAGCTGCAAATAGAATCCTAAGCTACTTGAAACGTACCTTTGATCATGGTTTGTTTTATTCCTCCAAGAACAACTATGAGCTTGTAGGGTACTATGATTTTAATTGGGGAGATGAGTTAGATTATCAAAAGAGCACCTTTGGCTAAGTTTTTATGTATGGCTCAACATCTTTTTCATAGTCCTCGAAAAAAACAATCCATTGTTGCTTTGTCAACTTGTGAAGCTGAATATGTAGCAGCATCCTTAAGTGCGTGTCAAGCAATTTGGTTGAAGAATATGTCAAGCCAAATTCATGTTCCAGTTGAAGGGCCTATGAAAATCTTTGTGGATAATTCTTCTGCAATTGATTTAGCAAAGAATCCAGTTATTCATGGAAGAAGCAAGCATATTGACACCCATTTTCATTCTTTGAGAAATCAAGTTAATAGTAATTTGATTGAGCTGATCTATTGCAAGTCAGATAATCAAGTGGCAGACATTTTGACAAAGCTCTTGAAGTTTGAAGCGTTTCTGAAGCTGAAGAAGATGTTGGGCATGACAGTTCTCACAAAATCTAGATTAAGGGAGGATGTTGATGTTAATCCATATTAGATGTTAATTAGAGTTTGAGTTAGATTAGGATTTTATCTTTGTTATATTTTATCTAGTTTTATCTAGATAAATGGTTTATCATTATTAGGAGTAGAGAGTTTATCTTATCATTTTGTCAAGTTTTATCTTTATTATTAAAAGTTGTATTCTTATCATTGGTGTAATTGTAGTAGTATAAATAAGTAGATTGTGAAGCATTATTCATTCATTTAGAAATACAATATTCATTCAATAAAATGTTATTTCTTCTTTGTTATTCTACTTTCATTATTTCTTTAGTCTTTTAGTGATGTGCTCCAACACCCAATAGCTTTGGGCCACAAAATTTAATAAAGTCCACCAGACATAGCATATGGAGTTGGTTTGGTTAGTAGGTATATGGAGGTACCTAGAGAGTCTCACTTACAAGCTACAAATAGAATCCTACGCTACTTGAAAGGTACCTCTGATCATGGTTTGTTTTATTCCTCCAAGAACAACTATAAGCTTGTTGGGTACTTTGATTGTAATTGGGGAGATAACCAAGATGATCGAAAGAGCACATTTGGCTAAGTTTTTTTGTTTGGCTCAACATCTTTTTCATGGTCCTCGAAAAAAACAATCTATTGTTGCTTTGTCAACCTGTGAAACTGAATATGTAGCAGCATCCTCAAGTGCGTGTCAAGCAATTTGGTTGAAGAATATTTCAAGCCAAATTCATGTTCCAGTTGAAGGGCCTATGAAAATCTTTGTGGATAATTCTTCTGCAATTGATTTAGCAAAGAATCTAGTTATTCATGGAAGAAATAAGCACATTAACACCCATTTTCATTCTTTGAGAGATCAAGTTCATAGTAATTTGATTCAGTTGATCTATTGCAAGTCAAATAATCAAGTGGCAGACATTTTCACAAAGCCCTTGAAGTTTGAAGCGTTTCTAAAGCTGAAGAAGATGTTGGGCATGTCAGTTCTCACAAAATCTAGATTAAGGGAGGATTTTGATGTTAATCCATATTAGATGTTAATTAGAGATTGAATTATTTTATCTTTGTTATATTGTATCTAGATAAATGGTTTATCATTATTAGGAGGAGAGAGTTTATCTTATCATTTTGTCAAGTTTTATCTTTATCATTAAAAGTTTTATTCTTATCATTGGTGTAATTGTAGTAGTATAAATAAGTAGATTGTAAAGCATTATTCATTCAATAAAATTTTATTTGTTCTTTATTATTCTACTTTCATTATTTCTTTAGTCTTGCTCCAACACCCAATAGCTTTGGGCCACAAAATTTAATAAAGTCCAATAATCAAAGACAGCTTGGTATTCCATGTAGCAAGGATAATTATGGAGAAACTTGAAAGGCTTTAATAAATGAATCGAAATAAATGATTAAATTAAAACAAGAAAATAATTATAATAAAAACTATTATAACACGTCTCTTTGCCCACCTACGCAAAAAGGTTAGGTGAAGGCATTACTTTTCTTTGATATTATAAGTCATTTTTAACCAACATTTAAAATCCAAATGCACTGACCGTACACCTGGCTTATAAGTAGCTATATTAATAACAACTCAATCGAAAGAGATATGATATGCTCTTCTGACAACTGGACAGCACATGGAGATCCTCTGTTTCTTTCTGGCTCCATACCTTTGAGTTCCAGTTTTTATATTGCTGTGGTTTATCTGAAATTTATATCTTTAAAGGAAATTGATATTTAGCTAGGATGAATTTTGTAAATTTATATCTGGGATGACATAAATAATTTATATTATTAGATGAATAAATAGAATTCATAATAATTTTTTACTCAACAATTATATTTAAATTTTAGCAAAACATTGTCAAAGTTTTTCTAAGGCAATAACTGTCCTATATTTAAAATAGTGAATTTTTGAAAGAAAATGAAGGTAGTTATTAGAAGAAAGGAATTGAGAAGCTTTTCAAACACCAAATAGTTTGTGACTAAATGATATTAAAATTATTTTTAATGTTTATAAATTATTTATTTAAATCTAAAATTGTAACCAAAATACTTAAAAAAAACAAAAAAGCTTTTCAAACACAATTTTTGAGCATGCTCGTTGTTGTCCCCTTGGAGACTTTCCTCATCTATTTGTTGTCATTATAGAGAGGTATACTGCTATTGGAGCTTTGTCCCATTGGTTGTCTGCGTGAGTGGTGAGTGTTTGTGTGTGTGTGCATTTAGGCCTTCGGTCTCCTAATGTACCCAAAAAAATATATATATCTTATAGAGAAGTACACAATGCATGTCCCCAGCCTTGAGTTTAGCAAAGGTGAACTGTTATTTATATTTCTTGTAGATGTTGTACAACAAGATGTTTATCTTGTAGATAGTTTGAAACATAATTTATTAAGCATTAGTTTAAAAAGAATTGAATAAAATCTTTCGAGTTGTGTTCTAGAACTCTATGGCAAAGAAAATATTGTTGAATCATAAATACGTCTTCATTCTACTAGCTATCATTTATTTCTGTTCTTTTTATTTTCTTGTGCCAACAGTACGTTTCCAACCTGTAGGCTATGACATATAAAACCTGTGTGCTATATCATAGAGCAACATAGCAGAGTCAGATTTGAGTTAATTATCAGTCTTCATGCTCGATGAATGTGAACAGAACCCATGTGAATCAAGATTCAAGAGCACTTCCTGAGGAGACAAAGCTTCATTGTATCAGTTGTTCCCTTTAGTCATGTACGACCATGTGCATTAGTCATGAGAAGAGAGATGCTAAGCACAGTCACTTGGACTTTGAGCACAACTAAAACCTGATACAATATTTCCTCTTTCAAACAATTGAAATGGTTACTTGGGATTATAAATTTTGCACATGAATGTAAAAAATAATAGTAAATAACATTTTATTAAAATTAAAACAAGGATAAAACTCCTAAGAGCTAGAATAATGCATTGAGAAAGAAAAAGCAAGTACATAAAGGGAATAAAACTCTTAAAGTTATACACTCTAGTTAAAAGTCATTAGTCTTAGGCTTTCCTTTCTGCTATAGCTCAGGTGTAGTTATGAAAAAATAGACAAAGGATTTTTATCATTCCCCACTACAAGAAATAAGCAATTTTCCAACGGAATAAAATACCGTGATTCCAACGGAAAAGGTCCGTTGGAATTATTTTCCGTTGGAATTACGCAATTCCAACGAGGCATTTTCCAACGACAGGTATTCCGTTGGAATTTCCGTTGGAGTGCAAAATTCCAACGGAATTTTGTAAAATTTCAACGGAAAAATTCTGTTGGAATCCAGGAAATTTGTTGTAGTGCCCACTCTAAAAAGAAAAGGAAAATATCTTTTAAATGCTATTTAGTTTCATATTTTTTCAAGGCAGCTGAGATTGCATAATTTGAATTAGAGAATATTTTAAATGTGTCTAGTTAAATTAAAATTATATCAATTGTATCAAATGACTTAATAAAAGTATAAACAGTGAGTAAAAATATATATAGCGTACTATTTTTATACTCATATTTTTATATTTTGGGACCAACTAAATTTGTACCTGACTCGTTTAATTGGTTATACTAATTTGTTTTTAATGGATGAAATTTAAGTGTACGTCATGGTAAGAAAGTGTGAGACACAAATAAGTGTGTCTAATATTTTTCTATTGAAATACATAATATACATGTGCCACACCATCTCAATTTAACTATAGTTTGTTATATTACTTTTGGATTCAAGTTTGACTGAGACCAAAGTATAAAGAAATATGAGTGCAAAAATAATGTGTTAAAATATTTTGTTTGATATGATGCTATTTATATATTGTTTAGACTTGAACAATGTCAATGTCATATTGATACAATTGGCACAATTTGAATTTAATTAAACTCAAATAAATTTTTTTTATGATTCAAATTATACTCTCTTATCCTGCATGTAAACTTGTAAAGTGTGAAATCAAATAGCATACTAAAATATTGTTTTGGTCCCTACTTTTGTGCACGTTTTCAGTTTAGTCCCTGAGTACAAGACATTCTTGAAAAGGTCCATCACCTATCATTTTCACTTCTTTTAAATCATTCTGTCAAGATGTCGCTTAACACACTAACAGAAGTGCTGATGTGTCTAGTTAAAAAGATGGCATGACAGCTTAAAATTCAAACTCAGATCCCAAATAACCCAACCATATCAAATTAAAAGCCATGCAGGTATGATGCAAAAGAGATGCAGAAGCTACTTTACTGAGATGAGTAACCACAGATCATGTAGGAAGAAAGCAAGAGAAGAACATAAAGCAAGATGAAGTTGAGAGAGATCATTAGAGAGTGAAAGAAAGAGGCGTAGAGAGATTCTGGTGTAAGGAAGAAAATGATTCTTCAATATAATGAATTATCTCAGAAATTACAAATATATAATATTCTGATGTGACACATATCAGTTAACTAGTGAGTAACTTGACTTAACTAGCTAACTCCTTGCTATATCTAGAAGCTACATTCTAACTAACTTCTAACTAGCAATTCAGTTGTAACCAACTAACTACCATCATATACAATTACATCATTACCCTTATGTCTAACATCTCCCCTCAAACTCTGAGGTCTTGGAAGAATTGTGAGTGTGCTGCGATTGGATTGAAAGGCCATAGTGGACAAAGGTTTGGTTAAAATGTGAGCAAGCTGATCTGTAGATGGAATGTGACAAAGAGTGAGACACTTATTCAGCAGTTTCTCATGAATAAAATGACAATCACTCTCTATATGCTTTGTTTGAGCATGTAGAACAGGATTAGATGCCATAAAGGTTGCATTGAGATTATCAAATAGAAGCAAGGGAGGTCCAGGCAACAGACAATGGAGTTCCTTGAGTAAGGATTGAAGCCATTGGAGTTTTGATGTGGCATTAGCTAAAGCTCGGTACTCTGCCTTAGTACTGGAGTGTGCAACAACTTTTTGTTGACCAGAACACTAGGAAACCAGACTAGCACCAAAGAGAAAAGCATGGCAACTAGTGCTCCTTTTGTCATCAGGGCATCCAACCCAATCTGAGTTAGAGTAAGCAAGCAAAGGAAGAGTGACAATCACACTTTTTATACAATAGTTAACCCTCAATTTTAGTCTCTTAAACCTCTTTTGGGATGAATTGATTGGGCTTGGGCTGCATTTCATAAGTTGGGTTCCAATTGGGCTTAATTGTATTTTTTAGCATTATTGGAAATTTTACACTGTCTCTGTAATTCGGGCATAACTTGAGTTCTAGACATCTGATAAACTTGAATCTTACCTTTTAGGAAAGATGAGAGAATTATATACAACTTTTATTCAAAGCTCCAAAGCTAATTCGGATGTCCAGTAGTTCATTTTTGGCTTGGAAGTTAGAGCAGAGATGCTGTCATTGGACCATGACCCATATGAAGACATTGGACCACAACTTGGTCTGTGGGTGTCTTCTGGACCTGAAAGTAGTACCATTGTATAGATAAGACATCAAGCTTAAACTCTTGTGAAGACCACTTCTCCAAAATGTGGCGTTTTGATGGTACTATTTCCTCTTGAAGTCAACTGATGGGTCCAAAGAGCTGTTAAGACTTAAATGAGCCTAACTTTCTCATTACAGGCCCAATTAAGCCCAAACTGGTGCCCAATTAATGCTGAGGCCCAGGAGATTAATTCTAAACTAAGGATAATCTGGGTGTGCAATTATTTTAGAGGGTTACAAGTAGGTTAAAGAGGCAGACACATTTGACATTCCATTCTAGATAGTTTTCCTTTGCCTTTTTTCTCTCTAGCAGTTTTTTTGCTTTTTTTGTAATGGATCATCCTCTCATGTTCATGGAGAGCTAATCATTTAAAACAATCTAGGTTTTGGCTGTTCTAATTATTAATTCTAAGATTTTATTTTAATTGTTATTTATTTAGTGATTAATCAACTTCTTTCCATCCTTTGCTTAATTCTTTTTGAGTTGCTTAAATTCGGATTTGAATGTTCATATGATAATTGCTTAATTTCATATGTTAAAAGAGGATTGTAAAGATTAAATCATGTTTCTAATAGTTTTCCTTTGCCTTTTTTCTCTCTAGCAGTTTTTTTGCTTTTTCTATAATGGATCATCCTCTCATGTTCATGGAGGGCTAATCATTTAAAACAATCTAGCTTTTGGCTATTCTAATTATTAATTCTAAGATTTTATTTTAATTGTTATTTATTTAGTGATTAATCAACTTCTTTCCATCCTTTGCTTAATTCTTTTTAAGTTGCTTAAATTCGGTTTTGAATGTTCATATGATAATTGCTTGATTTCATATGTTAAAAGAGGATTGTAAAGATTAAATCATGTTTCTAAGATTTTGGATGGATTTTTAACCTTGGCTGGATTCTGGACTTCAGGTTAATTTGGATTAGTGAATGCTTAATTCATTGAACCCTAATTAATTGAATTCTAGATGCTTATCCAATAGAGATCCATAGATCACTTAGAGGTTTCTTGATGTATTCTAAGGCCGAGAATAAGTTTAATGATTGAATGAATTTTTTGTAATCAAGGACGGATTAAAATCAAGATTAGTTAAACCCTGGATTAGTTGCTTCCTTAATTCGGTTTACTATCATTTAATTGCTTTTTGTTAATTAATTTTGCAAAACAACCCCCCTATTTGTTAAACTCCTTAATTTGATTCTCTAATTAGAATAATTCTTTGGTTTGACTCAATGTTACCTTATGCTACAAGTAGCTTTGGTGAACCGGATATAAATTGACTAATTTAATTAGCCTTGGCAGCTGATCAAATTTTGGCACCGTTGTCGGGGATAATTTTATTTTAGATCAATCTTATTAGGAGTGTAATTGAATTTTAACCTCTTAATAAACCCCTCCATTGATCCCCTGATTAACCCCTATTGTTGCTTTGTGTTAGAAGTTTTTGGCAAAAAGAGACGATTTTAGGCCAATTTTTACTATTTGATACCAATTTTTTAGCTCAGAATGACCTAAAAATTGGTCGGTTGAAGGAAATGGGCGTGACAATCAAAATTCATCGCTTTGCCATGAATTTTTCACTTTTTAGCCAAATTCTACTGTTTTGACAACTTTTTCATTTTTTTTAAGATTTTTTATTTGATTTTTGAGTTCCATTTTGTCATAGCTTTCATTCTGTGGTGGTCTTGCATTTTTTTAAAATGTTTAGATACCTCAATTTAGCCTTAAATTGTTGTGTTTTGCCTTCTGTTTAGTGCATTTTGTGTGTTTCTGTTTTAGTCCATTTCTATCACTTTTTGTGTGCCCTTGTGTGTTGTTGTGTATTTTGGCATTCTATCACTTTTTATCAATGGTGCATGACTAGGTGCTCTTGCAATGAATTGGATTTTTAAGTCGATAAAACATTCCATAGCCTACAGAGGAAGTCTAGGAGAAGATTAGTTGATAATCCTGTTGTTAATATGGCTAGCAATAACATGAATCATGTTGTTAGAGCTAGGACACTTAAGGAATTAGCTGCCCCTAATGACAATTACCAATCCATGTGTATCCAATATCCTGACTTGACTGCTAATTTTGAGCTAAAATCTAGATTAATACACTTGCTTCCTAAGTTTAATGGAGTTGCAGGTGAGGATCCTCACAAGCACTTGAAAGAGTTTTATATAGTATGTTCTACCATGAAACCGCAAGGAATCTTGGAAGAGCATATCAAGCTGAGGGCCTTCCCTTTCTCATTAGATGGAGCAGCAAAGGACTGGCTATACTTCTTGTAGCTAGTTATCATCATCTGTTAGAATGAAATGAAGAGGTTCTTCCTTAAAAAAAATTTCCCTGCTTCGAGAGCTGTTGCCATAAGGAAAGACATATGTGGCATAAGGCACAGCAATGGGAAGACATTGCATGAGTACTGGGAGAGATTCAAGAAACTTTGTGGAAGCTGCCCTCATCACCAAATCAGTTATCAGTTGCTCATCCAGTACTTCTATGAAGGACTTCTTCCTATGGATCAGAGCATGGTGGATGCTGCTTCTGGAGGTGTCTTGGTAAATAAGACTCATGTAGCTACAAGGGAATGAATAGCCAACATGGCAGCCAATGAACAACAATTTGGCACACGAATGGTTACCCCAACTAGGAGAGTGAACGTAATGCAAATGGTAGACCAACAAAGAATGGAGAATCGTTTGGAAGAACTGACCTCCTTGGTTAGATAGTTGGACATGGCACCAGTTCTAGCTCCTGCCCAATTATGTGGCATTTGTTCCCTAGCCAGTCATCCAATGGATCAGTGCCTTACTCTCCAAGATAACAATGAAGTAGTGGCTGGCGTCTTTCCTGGCAAAGCTTTCCAGCAGCAGCCTAGATATAACCCCTATTCTTCTACATACAATTCAGGTTTGAGGGATCACCCTAATATAAGGTATGGTGGTGGCAATTCTGGCCAGACCTACCAGCAGTAGTAGACCTACCAGCCATAACAGCCTAGATACAATGCAGGCCTAAGCAACTAACAGTTTTAACCAAATAGGCAGTCATTCCAACCAAGTCCATTAGGCCCAAAACCAATAACATACATTTCCAACAAAGGACTGAGACTAGCATTCAGAGCTTGGAGACATAGATAGGCCAGCTTGCAACTACCATCAGTGAGTTAAAGTCTCAAGGTTCTGGCAAATTGCCCTCCCAAACAGTCACAAATCCGAGAGGCAATGTGAGTGCCATTACCCTGCGCAGTGACAAGGAAGTGAGTGTTCCAGAACCCAGCCAGCCCTCCACAGTCCAAGAAAAAGATTTAGGCCCTGCAGCCTAGAAATCTGTCCCAAAACCACAACATTCATCCCTTTAGAACCAGGCAAAGAACTCTACCCTCAGCATTCTTCTTCCCTTTCCCAATTGAGTTACACAATCCACGAAGATTGCTGAGCATGAGTTGGACAGAGAGATCATAGACACTTTTAGGAAGGTAAAAGTCAATATACCCTTCTTAGAAGCAATCAAGCAGATCCCCAAGTATGCCAAATTTCTGAAAGATTTGTGTACCCACAAGAGGAGGCTAAAGGGTAATGAGAAAATGAGCATGGGAAGAAACGTGTCAGCCATGATTCAACCTAATCTACCATCTAAGTGCACAGATAATGAGATGTTTACTATTCCCTGCACCATTGGAGACAAGTAGATCACAAATGTCATGCTAGATTTGGGTGCTTCAATCAATGTGATGCCCAAGTCCATTTATTCATCCTTGCAGATTGGAGAATTGCAGCCTAATGGAGTGGTCATTCAACTTGCCAATAGAAGTACAACATATCCTGCAGGACTTCTCGAGGATGTCTTAGTTAGGGTAAACGATTTAATTTTTTCAACTGACTTTTATGTGTTAAATATGGAAGATGAGTTTACATCGGGACATACCCTATTGATTTTAGGTAGACCCTTCTTAAGAACTGCTAAGACCATAATTGATGTGCATGTTGGTACCCTTTCCATGGAGTTTAGTGATACTGTAATTCGTTTCAACCTATTTGCTGCCATGAAACATCCTTTGGAAGAGCATTCAGTTTTCCAAATAGATGTAATAGACTTGCTAGTTGATGATATGCATTCTGATTTGGTAGCTAAATTTCCTGATATAGTAGGACTTTTAAATACTTTAGAGTGTTCTGGATGTAATAATTACAATGGAATTTGTGATGCCAGTTCTAAAATTACTGAATACATGGGAAATACTGCATCTTCCTTTTCTGATTTGTTAGGATATGATGAGATTGTTTTGGAGCATAGTGCAGAGATTGCAAGTGTTGCTGACATTCAAATAGCAGATTTAGTTTCTCCAACCAAATTATTTCATTCTGTGTAGCATCCACCTACACTAGAGCTAAAACCATTACCGGACAATCTCAAGTATGTCTTTCTAGCAGAAGAGAGGCTTCCAGTGATCATAGTCAAAAATTTGCAACCTGAGCAAGAAGATAAGTTGTTGCAGATTTTGAAGCAGCATAAGAAAGCAATCAGTTAGATCCTTGCAGACATTCCTGGTATTAGCCCTTCCACCTGCATGCATCAGATTCTATTGGAGAAAGAAGCAAAACTAGTGAGGCAACCCCAAAGGCGACTTAACCTACTGATTCTGGATGTGGTAAAGAAAGAAGTCAGTAAGTTGTTATCAACTGGCATTATTTACCACATTTTAAATAGCAAGTGGGTGAGTCTAGTGCAAGTGGTTCCCAAGAAGACTGATATGACAATAGTAGCCAATGAGCAGAATAAGTTGACTCCCACTATAGTGCATAACAGTTGGCGAGTCTGCATTGATTACAGAAGACTCAACCAAACCACCAGGAATGATCACTTCCCTCTGCCCTTCATCGATCAAATGTTAGAGAGATTGGCAGGGAAGTCCCATTATTGCTTCCTAGATGGCTTCTCAAGCTACTTTCAAATTCACATAGCCCTAGAGCATCAGGAGAATACTACCTTTACCTGTCCATTCGACACATTTGCATATGGGAGGATGCCCTTCGGCCTTTGTAATGCCCTAAGTACATTCCAGTGGTGTATGGTAAGTATTTTTTTTTAATTTTTTAGAACACTGCATGAAAGTATGTATGGATGACTTTACTGTTTATGGTTCCTCCTTTGATGAATGTTTAGACAACCTTGCTAGAGTACTTGATAGATGCATTGAGACTAACATTGTTCTTAATTTTGAGAAATGTCATTTCATAGTAGAACAAGGCATAGTTTTAGGGCATGTAGTTTCTAACAAAGGAATTGAAGTAGATAAAGCTAAAATTGATGCTATTGCCTCTTACCCTACCCTACATGTCATACAGAGTTCTATAGGCGATTCATCAAGGATTTCGGTAAGATTGCTCTTCCATGGTCCAGACTTCTCCAAAAAGAAGTGGAGTTCAAATGTGATAGGCAGTGCAAAGCAGCCTTTGATCAGCTGAAGCAGAGTCTTACTTCCCCTCCCATTATCCAACCACCTAACTTGGAGTTTCCTTTTGAGTTGATGTGCGATGCTTCCAATTTTGCAGTAGGCGTTGTCCTTGCACAGCGAGTGGACAAGCTGTCCCACGTGATCTCCTATGCCTCTCGCACTTTGGATGCTGCCCAAGCGAATTACACCACTACTGAGAAAGAGCTTCTGGCTATTATTTTTGCTTTAGATAAATTTCGTGCTTATTTGCTTGATTCTAAAGTAATTACTTTCTCTGACCATGTAGCTTTGAAGTATTTGCTCAAGAAGCTGGATGCGAAACCTAGGCTCATTAGGTAGATGCTACTCTTGCAAGAATTCAACCTTGAGATCAGAGATAAGAGTGGAGCAAAAAACTTGGTTGCAGATAAGCTTAAAAGTGAAGCTAAGCATTATGTGTGGGATGATCCATATCTGTGGAGATTATGTAGTGACCAAGCGTGACTAGGAATATTGGTTCTGAGTGCTATCGTGTGACTTGCTGCAAGCTTAATTGTGAAGAAGAGGTGAAGAAGAGGATTTCAATCTAAGATAAAATGTTGTCATTTGATATGGTTGGGTTATTTGGGATCTAAGTTTGCATTTCAAGCTGTCATGTCATCTTTTAACTAGACACATAAGCACTTTTGTTAGTGTGCTAAGTGGCATCCTGACGGAAGGATTTAATTGAAGCGAAAATGCTAGGTGAGAGACATTTTTTAGGACACCTTGTACTCAGGGACTAAACTGAGAACGTGCATAAAAGTCAAGAACCAAAACTTTACTTTAGTCTCAAATAGCACATACTTTTTTTAAAAATCTTTTATTTATTTGTTTAAAATAAGTGTTTATTATTTTTAAGTGCATGATTTTGGAAGAAAAGACAATTCTGTTTCAAATATGGAGATTTCTAATCTAATGTCTTTCATATTGTATGAAATGACCAAAATATCCCTTGATACTATGTGATTATTTGGTTAACATATGTGGTTATCATTTATACTATATGATTAGTTTATCACATATGCAACTATCTTTTAGTGCTATGTGATTATTTTGTTCATATATGTGGCTATAATATTAAAAATAAACAAAATAACTACATAATACTAAAGGGTATTTTGGTATGATATGGAAGGCATCAAACTGAAAGTCCCTCATATTTGGAGGTGGGTTGTTTTTTCCTCCAACATCAAGCCAAATTTCTCACACCTAAACCAAACAACCATCGGCAAATCACATACTCGTGTGTATATAACATTTCAAGATCAACATATTATAAATAAGAAAACGTGAATCTAAGTAGTTATTTGGTATGTACACCATTATCTTACCAAATTTAGATGTGTGTGTTAATTTGATAAAATTTAATTTTAATTATTGACGTAATCTTATAAGTTCATACTATTAGTCAATGTATTAAAAACCGGACCGAACCGGGCGGTCCGACCGGTTGGACCGGTATCCGGTTGGAATTCCGGTTCGGTTTATAAGGGTAAACCGTTTGGGCAGTCAAACCAGTGAAAACCGGTGTGAACCGGTAAGAACCGGTAAAGCCGATGAACCGGTACCAGTTTGCAATAACCGGCCGGTTCAAATATAGCATTTTTTAAAAGAAAAAAACTCCATTACGGCGTCGTTTTCATTCTCATTTTTTCAGTTTCCCCCTCGTTCTCTGCTTCTCCTCCCTCCATTCTCTCAGAAACTCAGCCCTAAATCCCTAATCTCCCTCCATTCTCTCAGCGACTCAGCCCGGCGGACACACCTGCGTTCTTCCCTTCCGGCACCAGTGAGATTCTCACTTATTTGAAGGTTTTAATCTCTGTTTAACCAGCAAATGCTTTGATTCCCTTGTGTCTGCTTACTGCTTTCTACTTGTTGACTGAAATTATGGATGATTGTGTCTGCTTTCTGCTTGTTTTAATCTCGGTTTGCTTTCTGCTTGCTTTCTCCCTCATGCTGTATTAACTCCATTTCGCAAGCTTCTTGCTAGATGTCCACTGATATGTTGATTAATTTATTATTCGTCATCTTCTGGTACCAACTCTGGTCCTGTATTGTCATCAATTGCTTTGGGAGTCATTAAGGTGTCTCTATTTTTTCCCCCTGATGAGCTGCCGAGGCTCCTCAAATTAATTAAGTTTAAGGTCGGTTACCTAAGCTATTTGCAACAAAGGGCAGCCCTAAGTCGAACCTAAGGATTGTTCTATTTAGTGAATCATATTAAGAAGCATGTAAACAGAGGGGGTTTTGTTTGGTTTAAGTACTTGACAGAAATTAATTGTAAGTGGTAACCTAAAGGAAAACAACCAATCCAAGCCTTAACTGATTCTGATTTTGATTCATCCTTGATTTCTAATGATCCATTCAATTATTAACCATGTTCTTGGCCTTTAAAANACAACTCCCGTCTCAAGCTAATGCCCGGTAAGCTTCGTTCTAGATGGATAGGTCCTTTTGTGGTTACTCATGTTTTTCCTTATGGTGCAGTTGAGATAAAAAGTGAGGCCACCAACAAGACCTTTCCAGTAAATGGACATCAGCTAAAGCCTTTCTATGAGGGTTTTCAAAAGCAATTGGTGGAGGAGGTGCACTTGTATGTTGTCATCTATGACACCTAAACCCACAAGTTGTTTTCTTTCTCATTCTCTTTTATTTTCATTGTCCTACATTTACTGTTTACTATGTACTTTGCATTGAGGACACTGCAAAAATTTAAGTGTGGGGGAGGTTTACATTCTGTTTTGTGTTTTTGTTTTTAATTTTTTGTTTGTTTATGTTGTTTTTTTTTTTTTGTTTTTGTTTTCTGTTCTTGTTTCTTTCTCTGTTTTCTGTTTTAATTTTGTTTTTCCTGTTCCAGATTCTGTTGCTTGAGTTTCTATTCAAAATTCTAATTCTGTTTTCACTTTCTGTTCGCTGTCCCACCTTCTCCTTGCTATTTTCAATTATGTTTTGCTGTTTTATTCTCATTCTGCACATTTTTTGTAGTTTTCTTCTTGCATTTTTCATAGCACTTTGAGAATTGTAAAGGTGGTAAGCTTGAAGCAATTGTAAATTTGAGGTTTCTAGCATGATTGAATGAATTTCTTGTACTTTTAGTTAGCTAATTTGGTGATAGAAATTGATGTGATGGATTAAGCTTGATAGTGTATACCTAGTGATTTTTTGAGCCTATTGTCATTCTCTATTTCTTTCTTGTGTGCATTGCACTCATGATGTTTGACACTCTAAAAATTGTTTTGCTTCTTTTTTAGACTACATTGTCATATGCATACATAAATGTGATGAAGGTCATCTTTTCTTTCTTTTAGCTAACTAGCCTACCTAACATATTTTCCCTTGAGCCTAATTGTTTTCATTCTTTCATTTAGCTCATTGCAAGCCCTTAGTGTAAAATCATGTTTTTACCAACCTTAGGGAGTATGAAAACTTTGGTTGATCATCTAATAAGTTCTTATTTGTTTGGGACGGACAAAGTTCCAAGTGTGGGGGGGATTTGTGCAATTTGAAAAGACAAAGAAAAGAAAAGAAAGAAATTCTATTAAAAAAACAGAAAAGAAAGGAAAAGAAATGGAAAAATAGAATAAAAGTTTTGGGTTTGCCTTCCAAAGAGGAAAGAATGTGTAAAGAAAAATTGCATAGAGCTTTTGGGTGATTTTTTTTTATGCTTAGTGTTTGTTTTGACGCATCATTCCCAATGTTCTCATGCTCTCTTTGGTTTTAATTTGCTATATTCATATTATCTATTTCATTCCTTCCTTCTTCTTGGCCCCATTACATCCTTAAATAAAGTCCTTCTGATTTGTGCATGCATGTGTTTGAAGTAGTGGAGATTAAAAAATAAGCAAGCCTATGGTAGTGCAAATTGTTATGAGTTGATTTGAGTGAAACACTTACCCCCTTAAACTCTTGAGGGATTGAGAGTATATATTGTGAGGCTCTATCATTCTTAGTCTATTCAATTCTATTGAAATCACCATGCTTGCTGGTTGAAAGTGCAAGAAATAAATTCATGAGTGTCTTGATTCTTTAAGTTCTTGATTGTTCTTCTTGTTCACTTAACTTTTGTATTCTTGAAAGTTGTTGTTTGGAAATGATCCCTTAGCTGTTTTCTTTGTTCCTTAGTTTTAATTCTAGTTTGCCCGAGAAGTGCAAATGCTAAGTTTAAGGGAATTTGATAATCACACTTTTTATACAATAGTTAACCCTTATTTTTAGTCTCTTAAACCTCTTTTGGACTAAATTGATTGGACTTGAGCCGCATTTCATAAGTTGGGTTCCAATTGGTCTTAATTGTATTTTTCAGCATTATTGGGAATTTTATATTGTCTCTGTAATTCGGGTATAACTTGAGTTTTATATATCTGATAATCTTGAATCTTACCTTGTAGGAAATCTAAGAGAATTATCTACAACTTTTATTCAGAGCTCCAAAGCTAATTCGGATGTCCAACAGGTCATTTTTGGCTTGGAAATCAAAGCAGAGATGCTGTCACTGGACCATGACCCGTATGAAGAGATTGGGCCATAACTTGGACTTTAGGTGTCATCTAGACCTGAAACTGGTACCATTGCATAACTAAGACATAAAACTTCAACTCTTGTGAAGACCACTTCTCTAAAATACGGCGTTTTGATGGTGCTATTTCCCTTAGAAGTCAACTGATGGGTCCAGAGAGCTGTTAAGAATTATATGGGCCTAACTTTATCATTCCAAGCCCAATTAAGCCCAAACCGGTGCCCAATTCATGTTGAGGCCCAAGAGATTAATTTTAACCTAAGGCTAATCTGGATGTGCAATTATTTTAGAGGGTTATAAGTAGGTTAAAGAGACTGACGTATTTGACATTCCATTCTAAACAGTGTTCCTTTGCCTCTTTTCTCTCTAGCAGTTTTCTTTGTTTTTTCTGTAATGGATCATTCCCTCATGTTCATGGAGGTCTAATCATTTAAATCAATCTAGATTTTGGCTGTTTTGATTATTAATTCTGAGATTCTATTTTAATTGTTATTTATTTAGTGATAAATCAACTTCTTTCCATCCTTTGCTTAATTTTGTTTGAGTTGCTTAAATTCGGATTTGAATGTTCACATAATAATTTCTTAATTTCATATGTTAAAAGAGGATTGTAAAGATTAAACAATGTTTCTAAGCTTTTGGACAGATTGTTTAACCTTGGTTGGATTCTGGACTTTAGGTTAATTGGGATTAGTATATGCTTAATTGATTGAACCCTAATTAATTGAATTCTGGATGCTTATCCAGTAGAGATCCATAGATCACTTAGAGGATTCTTGATGTGTTCTAAGGTCGAGAATTAGGTTAATGATTGAATGAATCTTTTGTAATCAATGATGGATTAAAATCAGGATTAGTTAAACCCTGGATTGGTTGCTTCCTTAATTCGGTTTACTATCTTTTAATTGCTTTATGTTAATTAATTCTACAAAATAACCCCCCTGTTTGTTAAACTCCTTAATCTAATTCCCTAATTAGAATAATTCTTTAGTTCGACTCGGTGTTACCTTATGCTACAAGTGGCTTTGGTGAACCGAATATAAATTGACTAATTTGATTAGCTTCGGCAGCTCATCAAAGAGATGCAAATTTTGTGAGGGTGATGCCAAAGGAGATGGTGCCTTTGAGGTACCTGAGCAATCATTTTGCAGCTTTCAAATTCACATAAGTTGGAGTGCTCATAAATTGACACAACCTATTTACTAAGAAAGCAATATCTGGCCTGGTAATGGTGCAATATTGCAAGGCACCAACTAGGCGGTGGTACATAGTGGCATTTGGAAGAGGTGTGCCAGTAGAAATAGACAAGACTTGTGAACTAACCATTGGTATAGGAACAAGCTTGGCATCATGAAGGCAATTCTTATGCAGTAAGTCCAAGATATATTTGGACTGAGAGATATGCAATTTCTAAGGCAGCCAAGTTGTTTCAATGCCCAAGAAGTAGTGAAGTTGACCTAAGTCCTTTAAAGAGAAGGGAGAGTTCAATGAAGTAATGAGAGACTTGATAAGGTGCAAGTTGGAGCCAATGATGATAATGTCATCTACATACACAAGTAAAAGACAATGTATCTGGAAAATTGCAGCACAAACAAAGAATGATAAGAGAAAGTGCAGACAAAGCCCCACTGTAAGAGAGTAGTTGGAACCATGCTCGAGGTGCTTACTTAAGCCCATACAAAGCTTTCTTGAGCTTACAGATATGGTGAGGAAGCTTTCCTGAGCTTACAGACATGGTGAGGAAAGTTGGGATGTTAAAAGCCAGGAGGTTGTTTCATGTAGACCTTTTCAGATAAATCACCATTTAGAAAAGCATTATTAACATCTAACTGTTGAATAGGCCAGCCATAGGATAAAGCAATAGTAAGTACAACACTAATAGTAGCAGGCTTCACAATTGGACTGAATGTGTCAAAATAATCAATGCCATAAGTCTGTGTGTACCCTTGAGCCACTAATCTAGCTTTGTAGTCAATAGACCCATCTAGTTTGTACTTTAACTTGTAAATCTAGCGACATCCAACAATATTAGTACTGGCAGGCCATAGAACTAAATCCCAAGTATGATTAACTTGAAGAGCTTTATACTCAACAGTCATTGCCTCTTGCCAACAAGGAAATTGAATAGCTTGTTTAAAGGTGGATGGTTCTGTGAGAGGTAAGGAGTGTTTAGTAGTATAAACATTGGGCTTGAAAATCCCATGTTGACTCCTGGTAACCATACTAACAGGTGAGGGAGAGGGAGATGCACTAGATGAGGTAGAAACATGATCTAGTATAGGAGACTAGTAAGTTACTGAATGATTATCTAGATTTGGTGAGGAAATGTTATGTAAAGAGGTGACACTAGGACTAGCAGTAGAAGATACTGAATTATTAGGTGGAGGAAGATACTATAGAAGATGGAGTGACTACAGAAGTGGTGGAAAGCTAGGTTTGAAAAGGGAAAAGAGTTTCAACAAAGACTACATGTCTAGAAATGTAAATCCTTTCTAACTAGCAATTCAGTTGTAACCAGCTAACTACCATCATATACAATTACATCATTACCCTTATGTCTAACACAAATGAAGACATTTTATCTTAGATTGGAATCCTCTTCTTCCCGATTCAGCTTGCAGCAAGTCACACGATAGCACCCAGCAAATCACAATTCTGCTCCAATGTTCCCTTTAATAGTGCTTCTTGCTCCCATGGAAATCAACCTCAAAAGTTCCTTCGTTGCCTAATCACTCCCACGTTCCCTTGCTTCTGCTTGCTCTGTCTCTAAAGCTCCCCCATCCCCTCTCTAAGCTCGCAATCTTGCTCTTCATGCTTCCCCTCGCAAAACCCACAAATATGAACCATTTGCTTAGTTTCCCGAATGCTTCTAACTTGCTCAAAATCGAAAGCTAGTCTCAGTGCGTCATTTAACGAATTGGGTTTTTGCAGCAGAATCCATTGCAGTCTCAAAAAGTAGGATCTAACACTTTCCTTGTCTCCTTGATTGATCGTCATAAGCTCTGATCTTAACTCTTCGATGTGTTCAATTTTATAGTACGCTTGTAAAATGAAGACTTTATCTCATTCCATGAAAGAGAAGGGTAGGGCTTGATGTTAAGGTCATACTAGGGTGCAGCTTCTTGTTCAAGCTGTCATGTCATCTTTTAACTAGACACATAAGCACTTTCGTTAGTGTGCTAAGTGATCCTGACGGAAGGATTTAATTGAAGCGAAAATGCTAGGTGAGAGACATTTTTTAGGACACCTTGTACTCAGGGACTAAACTGAGAACGTGCATAAAAGTCAAGAACCAAAACTTTACTTTAGTCTCAAATAGCACATACTTTTTTTAAAAATCTTTTATTTATTTGTTTAAAATAAGTGTTTATTATTTTTAAGTGCATGATTTTGGAAGAAAAGACAATTCTGTTTCAAATATGGAGATTTCTAATCTAATGTCTTTCATATTGTATGAAATGACCAAAATACCCCCTTGATACTATGTGATTATTTGGTTAACATATGTGGTTATCCTTTATACTATATGATTAGTTTATCACATATGCAACTATCTTTTTAGTGCTATGTGATTATTCTGTTCATATATGTGGCTATAATATTAAAAATAAACAAAATAACTACATAATACTAAAGGGTATTTTGGTATGATATGGAAGGCATCAAACTGAAAGTCCCTTATATTTGGAGGTGGGTTGTTTTTTCCTCCAACATCAAGCCAAATTTCTCACACCTAAACCAAACAACCATTGGCAAATCACATACTCGTGTGAATATAACATTTCAAGATCAACATATTATAAATAAGAAAACGTGAATCTAAGTAGTTATTTGGTACGTACACCATTATCTTACCAAATTTAGATGTGTGTGTTAATTTGATAAAATTTAATTTTAATTATTGACGTAATCTTATAAGTTCATACTATTAGTATTTAATTTCTCACTCATTTAAATAAAATAAGGATATTTTAAAACTTTTTGGACTAAAATGAGCAGAGTGTTTCTTTTTTACATGAAAGAAAATCTTATTTTGTTCTCTCCTTTCCTTTATTATCTTTAGATAAAATACCCTAATAAGTGCATTTTTTTTTTGAGAGACTAATAATAATGAAAATTTTGATGCGTGGACTGTGGACGAAAATAAATGTGATAAGGAGAACTGGTAACTATTCAAACTAATCACAGTGCCCCACCGTTTGAAAATATTTCCTTCTGTTATAACTTATAATAAAAAATAATGGAGAAGCGTGGAATGTTATAACTTATAAATAAATAAATTAATTAAAATAAGATACTTATTTTTTTGTGGTGAAAGATAGAAATTCATTAAAGCAAAGAAGAATCTTTAAGTAAAACATCATAGATGAAGGCCAAGGATCCTTCACCTAAACTTCAATATCAGCAAGTTGTTGAAATATTGGCTAAACGCCCAAAAGAAACAACAAGCAATATTTTTAAAACCAGACCGGTGAGTAAACTGGTGTGGCAAAAAATGACTGGTTGGACCAGTCAGACTGCTAGTCGAACCAGTTGAATTGAAGCTTTTTCCAAAATTAAAGATTCACAAAAAAAAAAAAA
>QAOA01003999.1:28490-49596 GCA_003255065.1 Cercis canadensis | reverse complement strand
CAGAACTCAAGATATGCCTGAAACACAGAGACAGCATATAATGCCCAGTATTGCTGGAAATTGCAATTAAGCATAAATGGATCCTAAGTCATGAAATGAGGTCTAAGTCTATGCAATTCAGCCCAAAAGAGGTTTAAAAGACTAAGTATGAGGAATAACTATTGTATAAAAAGTGTGTTCATCACCCCCACCGGTCTTAACTCAGTCAGATGAAGGCTCTAATAACTTGGTTTTCTGTTTTATAGTTTTTCTAGATAATAAGAGGTGAGTGAAGGGGTTAAAATTAAACCCTCAAATCACCACTTATTTTTTCAGTTCCCCTATTGTTTCATAGAAAATATTTAGAAAGGGGAAATCTTTGAAAATGCATTTGTTTTCTAGTAAATAAAGTTATGGTCTTGATTGCTTCAATGTAAAAGTGAAAGCGGGCTCCGTTTAATTTCTAATAAAAGGAGTCATGAACTGTATATCAATTAGATGTTGGTTAACAGAATTGAAGCTAGAATATTGGGGGCTCTTATCCATTAAAAATTGATAAACCTTCCTAAATTCTGTAAAAGTATATTTCCAATTAAGAATATTTGTTTTTGAAAGAGGGCTCTTATCAATTAGATGTTGGTTAACAGATAGTGTGAGCTGCTACTAATTTGGCTTTGAAAATTCAAATATTGTGGCTAATGAGATGCTGCAGCTGCTGTAAGTGATAAAATATTATTTCCATCAATTCTTAATGCATAAGGAAATGGCCTTCATGGTTTCCTACTGTCCATTCCTTCAATTAATGCAGAAATGAATTCTGTGATCCAATTCAGTTCCATCAACGTGTGGGCACTAATTAATGGTAATAGGAATTAGGAAATGCTATGCCTAGTGTAGTGTTTGTGAGATTGGATCAATGGGAAAAGCAAGCAGCTTTGGAATCTGGACCCTTTGTTGTCTTTTTAAGTGAGGGAAAGATGCCAAGAAATGCAAGCAGGCATTCTGTGTTTCTGTTTTCTTCTATTGTTAATTGCCTTATGGGGATGGGTAAAATCTGTCTATGTGCAGATTATGGAATGCGAATTAAAATCTGTCTAAGACTTTGATATTCTTAGATTTTAAATGATTATGCCAACTTTTGTCAAGCTAGATTCTGTTTTCTATTTTCTGATTATGCCAACTTTTGTCCAGCAACAAAACAAAGCAAGTGCAAACATCCAGCAGCAGAACTTAGATGTGTTTGATGAAGAATGCATGAAGATGGCAAATGTGTTTGATGAATTAAGTTTGTGCTATGTATTTTGTTTTGAGATTATGGTTGTATTTGAATTGTGAGTTTGAGACTTGTGTTTGACTAAAACATATGATTATGTTAAATGTTTATTCTTTGTGAATTAGTTTGACTAAGTTTTAAATACTTTTTTTTTGTTTTGTAGTTATTGTATGAGCAATATGTTATATTGTACTTATATTATAAATTTTTAAGGACATGGAGGATGAAGCACAAATCATTAAACTTAACTCATAAGTAAAAGTCTCAAACTTAAAGATTCAAATAACTAAAACTCAAAAGATATAAAAAATATAATCTATATATACCTAATTTAAAATGATGCCTTATAACAAAATTAGATTTTTTTAACAACCAACATATCTTAAAAGTTCACATACTCTCAACATAGTCAATTTTACAATTTCTAACACAGAAAAATTAGATAATTTCTATAAATAAATAATCAGATAATCATAACAATAATAAAAAAAGAAAAAGAGATGGAGTCATATAGTATCAGCTTAAAAAAAATTAAATAACCAAGAAACCAATTAAATCATGCATAATAGACCAAGAGAAAAAAAAATGCAAGAACATGTGGTGTCGGAGTCACATAGTTGCATATGNTCGGAGCCACATAGTTGCATATGATTTTTTTTCCTCTTAGAGGAGTTAGTGACATACATGCATTAAATAATAATGAAAAATGTGGAAAAACAAAAAACAGAGAAGATGAGGATAATAATAAATCAATGGATTAATAACGAAAGTTTTAAAAACTTAGTAAAAAGTCTTAAGTTAAAATCTGTATACTATGTGATTATATATTATAATTTTTACATATTTAAATATGTGATATTAAATAAATCTACTAAATAATTGATAAATGATTTTTGTGTAACAATAAATGTAGGTCTGGAGTTGTCCTAGTGGTTTGGACTGGGAACATTTTTACCTAAGAGATAGTCGGTTCAAACTCATTAAATATGGTTATTATTAATTTCTTAATTATTCTATTAATAAATATATTTATATGCAATAATAAACTCAAAAGTGGAGATATCCTAGTGGCAAAAGAATGAATTTAGAGTTGCAAGTACTGTGTTCAAATCTATGGATGGCGATTTTGGCTTCATTTCTAATAATTTTCCAACCCATCCAGACATCCAGTTTTGTAAAAACCGGTGGGCACAAAGGTCCCCAACTCATCAACTGCTAATAGCCTAAGTAAACCAGTAGGAGGAGCAGAAAAATGCTGCACTCTCAGCTCCAGCTCCAAACTATAGTTTGCCATCCAGTCTGCACACGCGTTACCACTCTGAAACGTATGCTGCACCTTCACCCTCCAATCTTTCTTCAACAAAGCCTCTATCTTATTCTACAGTTGCAAATGTCTTCCACCCACGTCTTCCAGCTGCAGCAAGCCATTAACCACACTCAAGGAGTCACATTCCAAAACAACTAACTTGTATCCAAACCTCCAACCCTTGCCAACATAATCTTTATAAGAAAAGCAAATTGATCTAAACCGAGAACAAAGACCTCGGATATCATCAAGCATAATACCTAAGCTCTGAAAGATTGACATTATTCTCCATCAAACTATGCCATAATTGAAATAAAAAATTTATTATAACTAAAATTATAACAGGTCCATGTGCATATGGTTTGGTGAAGGCATTATTTTCTTGGAATTTTTTAATGAACATCCAAAATCAAAATACATGGACCTTACACCAGGCCTATATTATAATGCGTCTAACTAACTTATCCACCTCTTAAATCTTTTATAACAAAAAAATAAGACTATAAATGTAGGGATATATGTGATGTTATTCTCTTTTCAACACCTCTGACACAACTCTCGACAGGGGATGCAGATCCTATCTCTCTATCCCTTTCTGGACCCATGTTGTTCCGGTTTCATATGGCTCTGATTGACCTGAAGTTTGTATCTTTAAAGTATTTGAAATATACAAAGATTTTCAAAAGAAAATCAAAATAGTCATTAGAAATTAGCAAACAAAAATATAAGTCAGGAGCTCTCAAAATCATTTATTGGCACTACATGGTAAAACATCTTTATGTTAGATCTACTTAATAATTAATTATAAATTTCATCAAAATTGCTCTTCTATTACGCTTAATAATTTGAAGGATAGATATTATCAGAATCATGACAGAAAGAATGGAATATATATATATATATATATATATATATATACACACACACACAGATATAAGTTCAACCCGTTAAGAGGACTAGGGAATTGTTTAAAAGGATTTGGAATGTCTCAGAAGTCGGACTGCACTTAGCAAATGTTCAAGCAATTATTCTGCCTATGCATTAAGATCCCATTTGGATAAGCTTACTAGCAGTTTATTTGGGCCTATCTGTTGGTATAAATGCTTTTGAGACATTCTTTTGAGTGTTTATTTTGTCTTGCTTTCATAGCTTATGAAACCTCTATAATCGTATTTGAACCTATTTTCACAAGTTCTTCAATGAAGATTATGAAAATNTGGAATGTCTCAGAAGTCGGACTGCACTTAGCAAATGTTCAAGCAATTATTCTGCCTATGCATTAAGATCCCATTTGGATAAGCTTACTAGCAGTTTATTTGGGCCTATCTGTTGGTATAAATGCTTTTGAGACATTCTTTTGAGTGTTTATTTTGTCTTGCTTTCATAGCTTATGAAACCTCTATAATCGTATTTGAACCTATTTTCACAAGTTCTTCAATGAAGATTATGAAAATAAGCAGCCGTAAAAGCTAATTTTGGCCCCTAAACAGCTTAAATAAGCTCTTATATAATAATTGTTTGCTGTATAAGCTCTAGTAAATAAAAACTTTTTGTAAAATAAGTTATTTTGTGTTTGTATATATGATTCCAAATTTACTTTTATATCTAATGATAAATGTTTAGATCCATAATCAGATAAGTGTTTTTAGGTGTAAAAATAACTAGAAAAGGCATTCATAATAGTGTATTGTTGTGGTCATTGCGTTGTGTGCTTCTATATTTCAAAATGTTGAAACTTTCCGTTGCTGTCAAATTCTTTTTCTATACAAAGAATTGCAATGTGTTGGATAAAAGGGAAGGAAAAACATAAAGAGAATTGAACTCATGAAGTCAAACACCCTAATTTTTAAAGACAAAGGAGGTACTGTTCAATCCACATTTCAATTGGAGCATCACTCTATTATTACAGCACTTAATTGGACCGTTCAAGTCATACTCCAAATGCAAATAATTCTAAGCCAGCCTTGAATGATCGTCCAATTCACACTAATTTTGTCTATTCCTTCGAACAGTTGAGACTATTGAATCAAAAGTTGAAAACCCCTTAAATGAAAATGGTATTCACATCCATCTAATAAATGAAAACTCATCAATCTTGCGATACAGCTGCGAATGATGGATGATTGCTTGCTACTCCCTTGGGCGAATACTAGTTGCCATCGATGAGAAAGCAACAGCAACGGCAGATAACCCTTTACTGTTAGAAGATGAAGGGCAAGGCATTGAATTTTGATTTTTCATCAGGACCAATTTTGGCCAAAAATATCATCAATTAAATGTAAAATATTAGTTATACCTACAAAAAGGACAAATTACTTACAGGAAACGATATTTTTCCTTTTTATATGTGAAAAATGACTTTGTGATTTATTATATATTGTCTTTGCTGCCAACGAGGGTTGGTTTAGTTAGTAAGAATCGAAGTACTTTTTGCAAGGCCTAAGTTCAAATTTTACTACTGACAATTTCCTTTTGGTAAGCAATCTATAAGTACTTCTCATTGAAACATGTCTTTGCTTTAGAATTGGGTAGCATTCCTTCACTCTAAACTTCATATTACCAATATATATATATATATATATATATATTGTCTTTGCTTTACTATCAAATATTTGGTTGATAGCATCAACAATTGAATTAGATATATACGATTTGGTTGGTTCATGAACAACCCCTGAAGGATCTTTATCTTATTTTATTGGTAGATAAAATGGCTGTAGGTTTCTCTAGAGTGTAGTTTTTTTTTTCTTTAAATTTGTTACTAAAAAGAAAAAGATATATCACCTCAGCAATTAGGAAGAATTATTTAGAAAAATGTTCATTATGTTCACTAGTTAATCCTTACATCCTCTTATATTAGTGAGTTGGTGATACCAAAAAATGTTTTGGCCTACTGAGTTAAATTTTAATTATGTTAAATGTACTATAATATCATTGCTCATATTATTTTCAAGGTGTGCTATTAAGACATCGAGCCTTACTGAAAACAAAATGATATGAGTAACTACCACTAGTGATATGTATACAATTTCTTTTCCACAATATCTCACAAATCGTACAATGTAGTTTTTTTTTTTTAATATATATATATATATATATATATATAACTCAAAAATTTAGGAATTGGTTAGGTTACACAAGAACCAAACAATGTAGTAAAATTTATTTGAACTAGTTTAATTTTTTTTTATTGAAATTAAAAGTTTCCATATCAGGATTCGTGTATAATTATATACACAAAGTTTATTAATTTATTATCATATTAATAAAAGTATTAATTTATTATTTCTCGAGTAACCACAAGCCAAGGGTTTTCAAATTTTCGTTTATCCTACTTAGATTATATCACAAAATTAAACTTGGCAATTTTTGTGACACAATACTTTTAGATATATCATATCATTACTTTAACGGGAACATTACCTCCTCCAATCCTAAGTTACAAATAGCCAATTTTTGTTTTTTTGGTTGCCTATAAGTAGAGGAGCTAACACTTCATGCTCGAATCTAGGAAGTGAGGGGCCAGCACCTTTAGCATTGGAGGGGGTGCTCCATTGAGTTTAGAGGTGGTAAAATGGGTCCAGCTTAATGGGCTAGCCCGTTCAGCCTAATGTTAGGGCTGAGTTGGGCTGAAAAAAATATAGGCCCAAAAATCAGGCCAATTTTGGCCAGGCCCAACTCTCAAGCCGAGCCAGGCCAAGTTGACCCATTGGGCCGATTATTTTTTTGTTAGTTTCTTGTGGATATTCATTTGTAGAAATTNTTCATCTGTAGAAATTCCTTCATTTGCTTACTATTTTAGTTTGTTGCAAATGAATCATACTCTTTAATTTAGTGGAGTCACTAAAAAAATAAAATTAAGTGTTCTACATATAAGAAATTAACTTGGCACTTTTACCATTTTGTATTGTATAAATTGAGGCATAGTGTTTATTAAATAGTTATACTATTGGTAAGTTTACATTCATATTGTGTTGTGAATAGTTTAAGGATTACATTTATATATATATACTTTCATTTTAACAAAAATAATTNGAGGGGCCAGCACCTTTAGCATTGGAGGGGGTGCTCCATTGAGTTTAGAGGTGGTAAAATGGGTCCAGCTTAATGGGCCAGCCCGTTCAGCCTAATGTTAGGGCTGGGTTGGGCTGAAAAAAATATAGGCCCAAAAATCAGGCCAATTTTGGCCAGGCCCAACTCTCAAGCCGAGCCAGGCCAAGTTGACCCAATGGGCCGATTATTTTTTTGTTAGTTTCTTGTGGATATTCATCTGTAGAAATTCCTTCATTTGCTTACTATTTTAGTTTGTTGCAAATGAATCATACTCTTTAATTTAGTGGAGTCACTAAAAAAATAAAATTAAGTGTTCTACATATAAGAAATTAACTTGGCACTTTTACCATTTTGTATTGTATAAATTGAGGCATAGTGTTTATTAAATAGTTATATTATTGGTAAGTTTACATTCATATTGTGTTGTGAATAGTTTAAGGATTACATTTATATATATATACTTTCATTTTAACAAAAATAATTAAAAATAAAATTTCACATTAGAGCCAGGCTAACCCGCTATAGGACTGGGTTGGAGCAGCCAAATTAAATTCGGCCCAGCCTAGCCCGAATATTCTCTATGGCCCAATTGGGCCGTCCCGGCCCAATTGCCACCTCTAATTGAGTTATCCCCCTCCTCATAGATAACCACTTTATCTTCCTTCAACTTTATATTTTTAATTGACTGGTCTACATTTAGTTTGATTCTTGTTTGTTTTCATTTTCTAAATTAACCCCAACCCATATATAGTTTTTGTGCTTTTTCTTTTCTTTTTTTTTTTTCGGCCAAAGACAAATATTCCATTTTCATCGATTAAAAGAAACCAAGTTCTCCAGAAACTAGGCTAACTGGAAAAAATATTATTTTAATTTTTAAAATTTATTAGATGGATAAGATTTTAAAATTTTAATCAGTCACTCGATCGAGATAAGCTTTGACAAGATTTTTTCTTTTGTGTTAAAAGTTCAATAAGCAAAAAAATGTTACTTTTATTTGTCTCTATTAACTTAAATAACATATCCTAATAATTTCAAATCTTGATCCAAAGTGTGAAAGTGAAACCTTCTTAGAGTCCAAAACTAAATAAATACGACAAAAAAAGCTGATATATATATCGCGACTAATCAAAGTGAGATATTTCAATATATCCATTTATGAGAGCAAGAATCACAAACCCACACTATACGCTTATCCACAAATTTATTGAGTTATATACAACAAATCTTTAAATGTTCATGTGTGCCTTTTCCACAATGTAGCTACAAGTTACAATCATAAAGTCTTTGATCGTCTCACTATATAAGCCTAGAGTCTTTTCATTCCTTGTCACTTTGAATTGATCTTAAATAGCTCATGCCTAACCAAATAGCAACTAAGTAGTACTAAGATTGTCTTCAAAACTTTTGGGTTCTGTGTTCGATTCTAGAATCATAACCAAAAATACCAAAAAAAAAAAAAAATAGCCCATATCTTATTACAATTTATTAAAATTATAAAATATATAGTGTGTGAATCAGAAGATTTTTTTTTTTTTTTTTAAGTGATAGTGTGGAGGTTCAATCTCCAATTTTCTGCAAACACACCTGGTGGCTTGAATAAGAAGAAATCTTGTTAAAAGTGGGTACGTACTTGGAAAGATCATGTGATGATATTGAGAAATAAAACGTACTTGGAAAGTGAAACCTTCTTAGAGTCCAAAACTAAATAAATACGACAAAGAAAGCTGATATATATATCGCGACTAATCAAAGTGAGATATTTCAATATATCCATTTATGAGAGCAAGAATCACAACCCGCACTATAAGTTTATCCACAAATTTATTGAGTTATATACAACAAATCTTTAAATGTGCATGTGTGCCTTTTCCACAATGTAGCTACAAGTTACAATCATAAAGTCTTTGATTGTCACACTAGATAAGCCTAGAGTTTTTTTATTCCTTGTCGCTTTTAATTGAGCTTAACTAGCCCATGCCTAACCAAATAGTAACTGAGTAGTACTGAGGTTGTCTTCAAAACTTGTGGGTTCTATGTTCGATTCTAAAGTCGTAACCAAAAATGCCAAAAAAAAATTAGCCCATACCTTGTTACAATTTATTAAAATTATTAAATATATAGTGTGTGAATCAGAAGAATTTTTTTTTTTTTTTTAAGTGATAGTGTGGAGGTTCAATCTCCAATTTTCTGCAAACACACCTGGTGGCTTGAATAAGAAGAAATCTTGTTAAAAGTGGGTACGTACTTGGAAAAATCATGTGATGATGTTGAGAAATTTTTTTGTTAGCCTCGTTTTTAGCAGATTTAAAAAAAAAATGGTTGGTTAAAGCTTTATCAACTTGCTAAATTGTCCCACAAAAAACAAAGCATGATTTAGAAATAGCACTAAATTTAGTATCAATTCTAGTTTGGTCGTAAATTAAGAAGCTCTATAAGGAAAATAATAGTATGTAACATATATACAGCTGATCTCAAATCAGCTTGTATTAATTTTTTTAATATTGGTATTGATTTCTCACATATTCACAGTCAATAAAAGGAAGAAGGTATCAAACTGAAGAAGTCATATTAATAGAAAGCTTTAGAACAAATATGAAGAGAAACGATTTCTATACATGTAAAGTTGTATGTAAACTTTGAGCATTTAATAAATTTTAAATTGGGCCGTTTATTCAGTTGGGAGAAGGTGTCAGTTTATTTGTTGGCAGAATAATGAATGGCAGCTAACCTCATAAGCAGGAATTAATTGGTAGGTGGAGTTTAAACATAAATTTAGGGAAGCTAACTTTTGTACCGATGACAAGTTGGCCAAGTAGAGTGTCATCTATAAGGTCACCCGAATGGCTTCAATTAGAATTATTGGGCTATAATTTTTCTTCAAATAATAATGAATGACACGGGTATGCAGCAATGACATTATGTGATATAAACTTTAGAAGAAGTCTTTTTTGGTGGTTGCAAAACTTAATTAATGAACCGTTTCACCCTTTTAAGATAGGAGAGTCTAGAAAGTCAATGAATTAGTTTAATTGCGTAGTGGATACTCAATATTGTTTGCCTAAGCAAGAAAATCTATTTTGGTTTTTCCATTTTCAAAGAAATATTAATTATAAATGTAAAACTTTGACATTAGCAGTCTATCACTGTGGAAATTTGAAAATCAAGCTTAATAAATTACGATAAAGAAAGGCAATAGTTAATGACTATTGCAATTATGGAATTATAATGTTACAACTTACAAGACACCTACACATGTTTAATCAAATTCGAATATATTAATGAAACCTAATGGAAAAGTACTTGTACCCAATGGATGGTTAGAGTGTGACTGATAGGGATATGTATAGCCTTTCCTTGTTCAGCTTTGATTGCATGACGTTGAAGTTTTGTATTTTATTAAAATTATTTCCAAACGTCAATATTAAATTACCTCCATATAAAAGTGGGTTACCCCTTCAACCGGAAGAAGAAAATTCGGGTACCCTTCTCCATGAGAGTTTGGGGTGGAACGAACCCATAATTTTGGTATCATGGATAAAATTTTGAAAAATCAAGTTACCTAGTGTTAGTCACACCCACAAATAGTTAATAGAGTTTGAGTTTAACTGCATTAAAAAAATCATTATTTTGTGTCACTTTTTAAATACTTCTTTAGGCATTTTTTTTATATCACTCATCTTCTATATTTTATAAGGAATCTAATTGTTCTAACATATACTGAGAAACTCGATTTTTTGAAATCTTCACAATGAAACCAAAAGAGATGAGTCCAGTTTGAACTCCCCCAATTAAAATTGGAGGAAGCGCTGCCCCACTTTTAATTGAGGTAGCTTAGCATTTGCCATTTGTAAAAAGTAATCACTGTAAGAAGACGTTATTAATATTAGCTGATTAGAAATAAGTTTTGATGTTGAAAGAGTTCTACTATAGTAACAAATTATTTTAGCTTTATACTACATACTCATGCTAGTACATTTGACAACCTCTGAATTTATCTATAGACTAAGGGCTTTTTTGGCTAAGATTCTCCTAGAGTTGATTTTGGGAGAATCAATTCCCTATTTACTTTCTTATACATGGTAAGTCACTCTATTTAATGTCTCATATGACGCAAACCACTTTATTTCCTACCTTCGAAAACACAAACCTCTACTTAAAATTCAATTCCATGAGAAGCTCTAAAAGGTTACTCTTTCAAGAATCAATTCTTCCATTATATATTTGACGATGCCTATGTTGAGGTCGGGGAACTTGGTGTGAGATAGATTGACTGGGAGGTTGGTGGATTTGGTTTGGAGTCTAATCTGCACAAGAGTACATGTAAGGTAAGGGCCGGGTGTGGAATACTTGGATTTCGAAGGTCAAGTTAGATCGAGACCAAGCTAAAGGGATACAAAATTAAGAGTGAGTGTAAAAAGTGATCATACATGTTGAAGAGTTATATTTATAGAGGTGTGGAAGGGTATTTTAAAAATTATGTGCAATTAGGCCTAAATGGGCCTTAGGGAAGTGGGCCTCTGGTAAGAGGTATGCACACTTGCCCTCCCCAAAGCTCGGTGGTCAGGTTACAAGCATCCGAGGTGAGGAAGTGGGGGTATGGCTTTTGAAATTTGAGGCATTACGGGTTACATGCCACGTGGTGTGAGTTAAGTGGCGTTGACGTGGACCTAATAATGGGTCTTAATTGAAACACTGCCAAGGCACGCTTTTCGAAGTGTCAAAGGTCACCTCCAAGGGGACGTTTGGGCTTCCTGAGTATGTGATAGTTGATTTATAGCCGTTGGATAAATTTGCATAGTTTGAAATCTGGCCATTGGATCTTTCCTAGATTTTCCTATATACATGGCTTAATTGAAAGCTTTACTATTTTTTTTGGCATTGTTCTTAGAGGTCAGAGTGAAGGTCGGTTTGTTGTTGTTTATTCCTAGGTTGAGGAGCTCGGTCATGCGCATTCAGCTAGGTTTGTTTGCTGGTTGTTCAGCTTTGTTCATTTGCCACTTGTTTTTGGCAAGTAATCTCCTCCCCAGTCTTGTTTTTGTTGTTTTTCCTTCTTTTTCTTTTGGAGTTCATTTTCTCAGTTAGTGAGGTTGTTTAGAATTTTCTATTTCTAGCACTAGCAGTTTGGGTGGTGGTAGCATAAAGACTAGAAGAGTTATCCCACCTTGCCTTAGTTAGGGATTGGCAGGTCAAGTTAGACGAGGTTAAAGCTTGAATGTCAAGGTGCTCACCATATTCGGGTAGGGTTTGGACCAACAAGCTAGCCAAAGTGTCATTTTCAAGTCATTCTAGAGGCGTAGGTTCCAAGAGGGCAAGATTGGCTTCTTCGGGCTCGTCTACCTTAGCTTTTGATATGCATTAAATCAGTGAGTGAATTAATGAAGAGGTTGGTGTGTCTGTCTGAGAGCATATCCAAAAGGTCGTGAGTCCGACCATAAGAGTTCTCAAAAGGTTGATGTTCCTTGCCCTAAGTGGATAAGTGAGGATGTGCGAGTAGAGGGCTCCTGTTATCGCACCGAGCATATAGAGGCTATAAAGGAGTATTTTAGGATATTGACTTGAGTGCTTCCTCTTTTGGTTCGAAGGCTTGTCTCATGGGTGCCCCAGTTTGTGAGAATTATGAGGGAAATCAATTTTTCACCTTCAATCTGTGTTATGTTGACAAGGTAGGTGCCACTCTTTCGCTTTCCGATTTTGAGATGCAGTTTTTCTGAGCTATCAATGCTGAACTAACTCAGCTTCATACAAATGGGTAGGTGTTTCTTCGAGCTTTCCAACTTATGTGTCAGTTGTTGGAGGTCGAGGCTTGGTTAGACGTATTTTTCTATTTCTTTACTTTAAAAGATGTAAATGAAAATTACTAAGGGTATATGTATGTAGCTGCTCAACCTCTTTTGTCTCTTATAAAGTTAGTCGAGGAGTCCACAAAGGAGTGGAAAGACCAATTTTTTAGGGTCACCGTGCTGACTTGGAATGGTCGTCCGGATCTTGGTTGGGCTTGTTTCTTAGACGTATCCGGTTGCTGTCGGTTTCACTTAAAGTGGTGTCAACATGTGAATAAGGTTCGACCTCGGGCTTTGTGACGAAGCAAGGTTGATTATANTAGTCGAGGAGTCCACAAAGGAGTGGAAAGACCAATTTTTTAGGGTCACCGTGCTGACTTGGAATGGTCGTCCGGATCTTGGTTGGGCTTGTTTCTTAGACGTATCCGGTTGCTGTCGGTTTCACTTAAAGTGGTGTCAACATGTGAATAAGGTTCGACCTCGAGCTTTGTGATGAAGCAAGGTTGATTATAGATAAGCTCGACCAGTATACATATGATTCATTTAGGAAAGTTCAATTAAAGGCTAAGGATTTGATTAGTGGGTGTTTGAGTTTTTTTTTTTCCCTTTCTTTTTGTTTCCAGCATATTTATTAACTCGGTTAATGTAGCTACTAACTTGTTTTGTTTTTCAATTGGAAGCATATCTGAGGCCAAAATGCAAAGATTAGCTAAATTGGCCCAGCAACAAAAAAAGAAGGATGTTGTAGTAAAGGGATGATTCCTACCGAGCCTTTCACCACTGCCCAGGTTGATGAGGTCACCTCGATCCAGCCTTCTGGCACTAAGGATGTGGATGCTACCCTAACTAGGGGGAAAGAGAAGGTTATGTCTAAAAGGCAAAGGATCAACGGGCATCATTCTCTAAGTATTGAAGCTCCGAGGTCAATTTTTGGACATGGTAGTCCATCTACCTTTGGGCCGGGGTTTCCTCACTGCTTTTCTATTAAGGTCGTTGATGACCTGCAACATCCGAGTATCTCCATGTGGAATACACAGCTCAGTCCCAACCATGTGGTGCATAAGTACTTGATCTTGCCCTCCGACTGTACAAGGTTGCTGGCAGCTCCCACTTTGAACCTTGGTTGGTATATGGTCTCCAACCCAGCTTAGAGCGCAGTTGTTGCCAGGGAGGTGTAGCTCAGGTTGGAGTGACTTGACAGTGCCTGCCATAAGCTATAAAATGATGAAGAGGTTGCCTGGGCTAAAGTTGATGGTCTTATAGCTTAACTGAAGAAGGACAAATGGGAGTTGGCTGGGGAGAGGGAAGCTCGGAAGCTGACCTTAGAGCTAGCCCAGTCTGTCAAGAAACGAGAAAGGAAGGTGTGGGAGCAAATGGCTCATAGGTAATAGAGGGCTTGCCTTTCGAAAGAGAGGTTGCGAGCCCAAGTCGAGGACAAAATTACAGACAACTATTTGATGGCTCTTCAAGAGGGTTTCAACCTCTACTGTGAGCAAGCTTGCCTGTAATTTCCTAAGCTTAATGATGCCAACCTCCATTACTTCAAGCAGGTGAAGGATAGTCATTTCGAAGATCCTGTGGCCATTGAGGATGCTAAGCTAGACAAAGCTTTTGAGATCAAGGATTCCAATGAGGACACGAACTCGACATTTGAGGGTAGTGAGGGTGAGGTCAGTCATGAAGTGGAGGTTGATCGCCTAACAAAGTTGTTGAGCTGGACTAAATTTTTACATTTGTTAATAATTTCTTTAGGCCTTTGTGCTTGTTTGTGATTTGAACAATTTGTAATTTGACTATTTTTAATTTTAATTTGATGAGCTTAATTTACTTCACTTAGTGTTTTTATGGCTTTGTTTTGCGAGTTGTTGAGCTTGGTGTTTCCGATTAGGGTATTTTGTTTATACGCATGGTTTATGATTTTAGCTTATGAGTTTATGAGCTCGATTTTTCTAGCTTAAAGGGCGTTATTTGCTTTATTACTATTCCAAAAATTTTAGGTTCCGTTTTTTGGGTTTTGAAGACAATGGGATTTTTATTTATGTTTGCAATTTATGAGTTATTATGCTTGGTTTTCGAGCTTGGCGGTCATTGGTTTTTGTTGGCTTTTTCTTTATTTTTGAAGGTGAAGCTCAATTTTTTACCAGCTTGAAGGACATCGGTCCTTTTTTTTTATTTTAATTTCAGTTTCCTTCCTTTTGAAGGTTGAGCTTAGTCTTTTACCGGCTTAAAGGATATTGGCCTTTTGTTGAACTTTGGGTTCAAGTACTTTAGTGTCGAAGAATGGTGTGCTTCATTTAGTTTCATAGATTCTCAAGTTTGTTACATTCTAAGATCTAGGGACTTGGTTTCCCTTAATGGTTACAAGTTTGGTGCTAGCTTTCCTTATCTTAGTGCATTCTGGTAATGTCTACTCTTTTTAGGACGAGGTCACCCTGTTGGAGCTCTCTGGGTCTAACTTTAGCGTTGTAGTATCTAGCAATTCTTTATTTGTATGTCATCATTATGAGCCGTGCTTTTTTTCTTTCTTCTTGTAATAAGTCTAAACTTATCTGCATTTGTTCTAGGTTTTGTTCAGCTTTATAATGTTGTCTTCTCCAGCTCATTTCACTAACTTCTATGGTGATTCTTCTGTACAGGTCTAGGGAATTGTCTTGTATGACTAAAGTACCCATTGGAGTTCTTCAACCCTTATGCTCTTGGTTTGATCTAGCATGTTTTTTTATTCCTTCAAGGATTATCTTTTTTGTTGCCTATACTTGGTCGTTGGCTTGGGTATGTTCTACTAACGTGAAGTTCAGTCGGATTTGGAGGTCAGCACAAATTTTTTGAAACTTGGTGTTTGTGAACTGGGTTCTGTCGTTGGTAGTTATTGTGTGTAGGATCTCGAACTTGCAAACAATAAAAGTTTGAACAAATTTCTTAGCTTGCTTTGCAATTATTTTGGCCAAGGGTTTAGCCTTTATCCATTTTTAAAGTAATCTATTGCCAGTATAAAAATTTCTTTTGCCCTACCGCCTTCAGAAATGACCTAGGAGGTCTAGTCCCCATCTGAAGAATGAACAAGGCTTGACTGTTGTGAAGAGGTATGTGAGTGGTGCTAAGTGATTGTGCACAAATCATTGACATTTGGCACACTTCTTCACAAGATTGGTGGCGTCAACTCTTAAGGTCGGCTAGTAGTATTCGACTCGAAAGGTTTTTTTTGTGAGGGATCAAGTGCCCATATGGTGGCCGCATATTCCTTCATGGATTTCCTACAAGACATATTGTAATTGTTTTTGTATGAGGCATTTTAAGAGTGGGGTGTAGTATCCGCACTTGTATAGGATTTCTCCTTCCAGGTTATAGGTGTTGGTTGTTCTCTGGAGTTTCTAAGATGCGGCTTTATCGGTCTATAGGCTTCCTATTTTAAGGTATTGTGTGACTGGGGTGATCTATGTTGGGGTTCATTTTCTATGTTGTTTATGTTTTCGAGCTCTATAATGGGGTTGAGGAGGTTGGCTTTGGAGTTTTCATTTCTTGGTATTTGGTGGATTTAAAATTGTTTTAGGTTGGCTAATAATCCTTTTGCTTTCTCGAGCTATCTAGTCATTTGTGGGTCTTTTCCTTGGTACTCTCCATTCACTTGACTGGTCATGAGCTAGGAGTCACTTAGCACTTTTAGCTTTTCAGCACCAAGCTCCAAAGTGTGGAGGAGGGCAGCGATGAGTGCTTCGCTTCTGCTTAATTGTTGGAGGTCGGGAATTCGAATCGAAGGGATTGCTCAATGACTATTTCCTCAAGTCCTTCAACAATTATTCTTGCTCCATCAACTTTGGCATTTGAAGGCCCATCTACTGATAGTATCTAGTCAATTTGCTCCTCAAGTTCATGTCTATCAACTTTGGTGAGCTCTACGACAAAGTCAGCAAGAGCTTAGGATTTGATTGGTCCTTGGGGTTTGTAAGAAAAAGGCGTGCTTGGAAAGCTCTCTTGCCCAACTAAGCATGCGTCCTGCTAGGTCGGGTTTTTGCAATACTTGTCTTATTGGTTGGTCGATTTAGATTGTTATTTTCTGATTTTAAAAGTAGGATATTAGTTGGCAAGATGAGAAGAGTATGATTTATGCAAGGTTTTCAATCTTGTGGTATTTGAGTTATAATCCTTGGAGGGCGTGGTTGGTTTAGTAGATAGGAAATTGTGTTTTTCCTTCTTCTCAGATGAAGGTCGAGTTTACTACTTGGTTATAAGTGGCGAGATAAATGTATAGGGTTTCTCCCTATTTGGGCTTGGATAAGATGGGTGGTGATGCTAGGTATTGTTTTAATTCTTAGAAGGCTTGTTGGTATTCTTGCTTCCATCTGAAGTTTTTTTTATCTTCTTTAAGGTTTTGAAGAACATGAGAGCTTTGTCTACCGATTGATAAGACATTATTTTATACTATTTATTTCCCTTATACTTAGACTTTTAGTATGTGTTTTTGGTGATTTCCATAGCCCATAGACATATTTTGTGGATTTGGACTTGTTGGTGCTTTTGGATTTTAATTGCATAATTATTGATTTCTGGCACTACTTACATTTTTCACTATATATTGAGCTGCAAATGTCCGATTGATGCGATTCTAGTTTCGTAGGAAAGCTAACAGAAAATTTTACATTTAATATGAAGAGCTCAGAAGCTGATTCTTGCGTCTGGACAACTCATGTGCAAGCAGTCCAGATTTTCTGCATCAGCCCAGCATTGACTTGTTCCATTCCTTGGGCCTGCCTATTGGATCAGTACCTGTTTATTGGCCCAACATCTGCTATTTGGGCCAGCACACATGTCACTAGGGTTTAATCACATTTTTACCTTTGAAGTTTTAGGAAACTAGGATTATTTTGTAATTAGGAAACCTAGAGGAGGCAGCCAGCTAGTATTTATTCTTAAGATTGTTGAGAATAAGGAGATCACGAATTTACCATTAGTAGTTGCTGCCTCTTGTTCTTGAGTTAGAGTTTAGACATTTGCTTTGTGTTTAAGCCTTCCATGGAGGGCTAAGTACTTCTATAATCAATTCAAGAGGATCCAGACATGCTAATCCAGAGTTCCTGTGCTTCAATCCAGGTTTGATTTATTATAATTTGAATTGCTGCTTCTTCCCTTCTTCACGTGATTGAATGGTACTTTAATTGCATGCTTCATATGAATTTAAATCGGTTGATTAGATTCATCACAGTAATCAAATTGGTAATCATATTTTAAAGGTTTTTAATATATGGTTAACTTGGACAATTCGTTTCTCAAATTAATTTGGACTTAGGGAAAAAGAGCGGTTACCTAGATTATTAATTCCAGAATTAATTGAATCCTGATTGGTAATCAGTAGGAATTCTAAGTGTTGCTGTTAGGGGTTCTAGGTGACATTTAGCCAAGAATTAAATTAGATCTAGACTATCTTTAGTGAACAAGGACGGATTAGGGTTTGGTTGCTTGCTTGAGTTGATTACGTTTTCTCTTATTAGATTACATCCTGTTTACTGCTTTCTGAATTCTGATTATTTTGCATTCAACAACAAACCCACCTATTCTGTTCTTACTTAAGTTCTAATAGATTAATTGTTCTGGTAAATTCTTGGGAGACGACACTGGTTGCATCCGATAATACAATTTAGTTGCAATTAGTATTGTAATTTTTTACGGTTCGGCACCCGTCACCAATCATGACTTAAATTGAGATAAGACTATGATCCTTCCTGTTAGCCTTTGTACCTCTCTCACTGACCTCAAGGGCTCCATTTTCAAGATAGCTTCACACTTGTCTGGGTTGGCCTTTATTCCTCTATTTGTTAGCAAGAAGCCAATAAATTTTCTGGCTTCAACTTCGAATGCATACTTGGTAGGGTTCAGGTGCATGTTATGCTATCTTAGCTCAGTGAAAGTTTCCTCTAGATCCGCTAGGTGATTTTCTTTTGACTCGGATTTGATGAGAATGTCGTCGATGTAGACTACAGCATTCCAACTTGAAGAAAGTTATTTTCTCCTCATCGTTAGGGTGCATCCGGATCTGGTTGTATCTTGAGTAAGCGTTCATGAAACTTAGTAATTTGTATCCTAAGGCCCCATCGACAAGTTTGTCAATCCTTGGGAAAGGGTATGGGTCTTTCAGGCATGCCTTGTTTAGGTCGGTGAAGTCTATGCACACCACATTGGACAGCTAGGTCGTGTAAGACACTTCCCTAATGAAGCTAACATCCAGGAGTCTTTGGGCCTCCTCTTGGATTGCCACCTCCCTCTCTAGGCCGAAGAATCATTTCTTTTGACTTATCGGCTTTGCTTCTCCATTAATGGCAAGTATGTGACAGAGGAAATATGGATCAATACCTATAATGTCTAATGCAGTCCATGCAAATAGGTTGGCATTCACAGTGAGCAGGTTGGTGAGCTTCTTCAGATTGGTTGGAGGGATGTTGGATCCCACTTGAATTGTCTTCTTTGGGGTGTTGTCGACCTTAATGGAGACTAGATCCCTTTTTGGCTCAAGTAGGGTTTCTTGTACTTCTTTCATGTTGTCCAACTCTTGAAAAGGAATTTTGTTGTTGGTTGTAGGTTTGTCCAGGGTTTTTCTTTTTTGGTTTGGAGGGGTCAATGGACAAGTTGGTATTGTAGCATTCCCTACCCTCAAGTTGGTCTCCTTTGGCTTACCCGACTATTCCCCTAGCAGTGGGAAATTTCATAAGGAGGTGTCTTGTGGAAACTATTGCCTTCATTTGGTTTAAGGATGGGCATCCCAAAATGACATTATAGGCTAAAGGAATGATGTGAACCTCTATGGTTTGTCCCGAATGGTAGAGATTCAATCACCCGAGAATCGTCCAATCAAGTTTTAAGGATTTCATAACACGTAAAATTAAGGAAAAAAGAAGGATATAGACACCACACTCAAGAGGGATAGGGGTGAGTGATAAGTCTTGGNCTTACCCGACTATTCCCCTAGCAGTGGGAAATTTCATAAGGAGGTGTCTTGTGGAAACTATTGCCTTCATTTGGTTTAAGGATGGGCATCCCAAAATGACATTATAGGCTAAAGGAATGATGTGAACCTCTATGGTTTGTCCCGAATGGTAGAGATTCAATCACCCGAGAATCGTCCAATCAAGTTGTAAGGATTTCATAACACGTAAAATTAAGGAAAAAAGAAGGATATAGACACCACACTCAAGAGGGATAGGGGTGAGTGATAAGTCTTGGATTGAACGCCACATGAACTAGGGTTCTTGATAAGTTTTGAACGTCACAAGAACTAAGGTTCTTGATAAGTTCAATTAGTTCTTTAAAGAACCAAGGTAGGAGAAGATTCTCAAATTTACTCATAATGTATATACTAAAAATTGCCACAAGGGGAGTTAGCTCTCTTTAAACCAAAGACTAACCTAATTTACCCTAATTGGTAAATGGGCCTAACCCAACTAAAATATCAAAAACCCTAATACAAACCCAAAGCCAAATAAGGTAAATGATATATGTTTAGTTACACTAAAAGGGGCCCAAATTAACAAAGAAACGGAGCCCAACTCAGAAAGGAACAAAATCGGTGCATGCTAAATTCCTCTAGGCGCTACACGCCCCATGCTGAGTGCTCGGGCGCCTAGCCTCTGGCCTCATTTGCCAAATTTAGCCTATAAAGCTCAAATCAAGCATACAACCCCTGATTATTCATTCCTTCCATCTAGGCTTAATCCTTGAGCCCCAAACTCCTCAATCAACCCTCCGATGGCCACTTGCACCTTCTTTGCTTGCCATGGATCACTTGAGTCCTTGTTGGTGCTTCCATGATTCTCATCAAAGGCAGTATACCACCAGGTATTGTACGTCGGTGCTTGTTTGGTTTGGGAAATTCCCAATGATGGTTCTTAAGGTAATGGTTCCCTTGACTTCAACATGAGTGCCTGAGAAGCCCATGAGGGTTAAGGTCAAAGTTTGGGATGTCGAGCTCGGTGAAGGTATGGTAGAAAAGGACATTAGTGGAGCTGCCTTGGTATATAAGGACTTTGAAGACTTGGTAGTTTGCTATGTAGCAATTTATGACCGTGGGATCATCATGGTCTATATCAATGGTACCATAATCGACATTGATGAAGGAGATGGTGGGGTCAGGTCTATGTTTTCTTGTGCTTGTGGTTGTGTGGAGGACTTCTTTTTTGTGTTTTTTGGCAGCTCTCTCACGTCTTTTTCTCGAGGATCTTTATATTCCTCTATTAGCAAAGCCACCAGAGATTGTGTTGATGACTTTGGTTACATTTTTTAGCTTGAATTTCCTGTGGATCTTGGGCATTTTTGTCTGGTGATCTATTTTTGGGCCGAGTTCAGTCTCGCCAAAGAGATTTGTTTCTTTCTCAATTATCTCTTACGGGATTTTCTCTATTTGATCTTTGTTAAGGTGCAGGGATCTCAGCTCAAAATTTTTACAGGTATCCTTTTTAATGAGGTATTCAACCATATTTCTGAGGTGCCATGTCCTTTTCCTTTGTGGAAGGCATTATATTTGTCTCTGTCTAATCCCATGATCTCTTTTGGTGGTGGGAGCTTGGCTAGCTTAGTGTGACATATTTCTTCAAGGATCCCGGTTCGGGTTGGTTTAGAGGTGTATATGTTTTAAAGTGAGGTCAGCTTAGGGACTTTTCACTTTTTCCCTATCTCATTCTTTCTTCTGAGGGCTTGTTGTCTTTACTGTTTTTTTTTTTTTTTTTTTTT
>QAOA01003999.1:0-28479 GCA_003255065.1 Cercis canadensis | reverse complement strand
TTTTTTTTTTTTTTTGCTTTTGGTTTGGCTTAGCACTTCCTCCAAGTTGATGTACTTGTTGATTCTAGAGAGGAGATTAATTAGGTTAAGGGGTGGGTCCAAGGTTAGGCTTTCTTGCAGGCGACCAAGTCAGAGGCCTGCTGTGATTATGTTGATGAACACACTTTTTATACAATAGTTATCCCTCATATTTAGTCTTTTAATCCTCTTTTGGGCTGAATTGAGTATACTTGGACCTCATTTGATGACTTTGGATCCATTTGTGCCTATTTGCAATTTTCAGCAATACTGAGCATTTTATGTTATCTCTGTGTTTCGTGCATATCTTGAGTTTTGGATGTCTAAAAATTTCGAGTCTTACCTTGTAGGAAAGCTGAGAGAATTATCTACAACTTTCATTAAGGGCTCCAAAGCCAATTCAAACGTCCAGAAGATCATATGCAGCCTGGAAGCCAGAGAAGACATGTTGTAGCAGGATCCTGACCTACATGCAGTGTTTGGGCCATAACTTGAGTTGTGATGTCATATGGACTTGAAACTGGTCCCAATGGAAAGCTAACAGATAGAGCTTCAATTGTTATGAAGACCGGTTCACTAGATTTTATATTTTAGATGGTCTTATTTGCTGTCGAAGTTGGCTGATGGTTCCAGAAACTTGTTGGCACTTAAATAGGCCTAACTTCCCTATGACAAGTCCAAATGAGCCCAAACCAAAGCCCAATTAAAGCTAAGGCCCATGTGAATAAGTGTGCCCTAAGGGTAATTTGGGTGTGCATGTAATTTTGGAGGTCTATATGTTCAGAAAGGGGCAGCCGAAATTCATATTAGACACTTAGGATATTTTAGACAGCTTTTGAAGTTTCCTTAGTCTTTAAGTTTTCTCTCTAGATATTTTGTAAGAACTTGGCTTCTCTTGTTCATGAAGGGCTAAATCATCAAATCAATCCAGGTTTTGGCTGTTATGATTATTGATTCTGAGATTATGTGTTGTTGTTATTCATTTAGTTGTTAATCAAGTTCTTTCAATCTTCTGAAATATTCTGTTTGAATTGCTTAATTCGGATTTGGATTTTCATATTCTGTTTGCATGTGATAAAAAAATGATTGTATGGTTAATTAATGGTTCTAAGCTCTTGGACAGGTTAATTACCCTTGGCTGGATTTTGGACTTAGGTTAAACTGAACTTGAATGTTTGCTTAATTCATTTAGTCTCCTGTTGATCCGAATTTTGGTTGCTTAACCAGTGGACATCCATAGGACATTGAGAGGCTTCTTGATGTGTTTTAAAGGCCAAGAACATGGTTAATAATTAAATGGATCCTTGGAAGTCAATGATGGATTAAAATCAGAATTAGTTGGATTTGGATTGGTTGTTTTCCTTTAGGTTTGCCACTTATAATTAATTTCTGTCAATCACTAAACCAAACAAAACCCTATTGTTTATATGTTCTTAAAACTGATTCACTAAATAGAACAATCCTTTGGTTCGACCTAGGGTTATCTTATGCTACAAGTAGCTTAGCTTAGATCCAACCATGGCTGAAACTAGATCTCCTATTGTTATTCCTGTTGCTGATCCTCTTGATGAAGGTAATAGAGCTGATAATGCTAATAGAGCTGGAAATAATAATAATAATAACATGCAAGCTAGAGATAGAACTTTTAAGGAATTGGCTACCCCTGATGTTGCTTCCCAACCTTTAAGGATCCAATATCTTGAAATTGATACTGCTTTCGAATTGAAATCTGGATTGATACACTTGCTGCCAAAGTTTCATGGTCTTGCAGGTGAAGATCCTTATAAACATTTAAAGGAATTCCATGTGGTTTGTTCCACAATGAGGCTACAAGGAATCTCTGAAGAGCAGATCAAGTTGAGAGCATTCCCTTTCTCTCTTGCTGATGCAGCTAAAGATTGGCTCTTTTATTTGTCACAAGGTTCGGTCAGAAATTGGAGTGACATGAAGAAGCTGTTCCTGGCAAAGTTCTTCCCTGCATCCAGAACTGCTGTCATTCGAAAAGACATATTGGCATAAGGCAACTGCCAGGGGAGACACTGCACGAATATTGGGAGAGGTTTACCAAGTTGTGCTCAAGCTGCATTCACCATCAGATAAGTGATCGGCTGTTGATACAATATTTATATGAGGGTTTGTCACCTCCGGATAGAAGTAACATTGATTTTGCAAGTGGAGGAGCATTAGTGGATAAAACACTAGCTGCTGCCAGAGCTTTGATTTCCAATATGACAAAGAATTCTCAGCAGTTTGGTGTCAGGATGATTCATTTCACTAGGGGAGTCAATGAAGTTTGTGTATCACTGGCTGACCAACAAAGAATAGAGCACAGACTTGATGAATTGACCTCCTTGGTCAGGCAATTGGCAGTGGGGCGACAAGTATCCACACCTCAACCTGCAAGCTTGTGTGGCATTTGTGCTTGTCCATCTCATCCTACAGACGCATGCCCCAAACTTCAAGATAGTGATTATGGATTTCAGGATCCCTTTGTAGCTGCAGCAAATGTTTTTCCTAGTCGACCCCAATACCAACAACAACAGCAGCCTAGATATGATCCATACTCCAACACTTATAACCCTGGTTAGAGGGATCATCCAAATTTCAGATATGGCAATGCTGCAGCCCCACAACAGCAGTCCTCCCAACAGCAGCAGCAACAGCAGTATAGGCAACCATTCGGACAACAGAGCCAATTTCAGCCAGCTAGGCAAAGCCAGTTTCAACAAAACAGGCCACCATTCCAGCAGCAGCCTATGCAGCCAGCCGGCCCGTCCACATCTAAACCTGAGCCTTCATTGGAAGATTTGGTAAAGTAGATGGCCACCAGTAACCTTCAATTCCAATAGAGGGCAGAGTCCACCATGCAGAATTTAGAAACGCAGATTGGGCAATTGGCATCATCTGTGAGTCAATTGCAATCCCAAGGTTCTGGTACACTTCCTTCTCAGACCATTCCCAATCCTAATGCAAAGAATGTGAGTGCAATCACTCTAAGGAGTGGCAAGTCAATCCCAGACCTTGTACCTACAGCTCAGAGTAAACCTAGTGTGCTAGTTCCACTTGTTGCTGACCCTCGCAGTTCCAGCTAGCACACTAGTAGTTCTACTCCAGAGATGGCACAGCAGAAGCCTACATATTCTGTGCCTCTTCCCTTTCCACAGATAGCCACTCAGTTTAAGAAAATCGATGAGGCTGACAAGAACAGAGAGCTTCTGGAGACTTTTAGGAAAGTGGAAATCAACATTTCATTGCTGGATGCTATCAAGCAAATTCCTAAATATGCCAAATTTTTAAAGGAATTATGCACACAGAGGAGGCAGCTCAAGGGCAATGAGCGAATTAGCATGAGTCAGAACGTTTCGGCCCTTATTCAGCCTATGCCCCACAAATGCAAGGATCCAGGAACTTTCACAATTCCATGTGTTATAGGCAAATCCAAGGTTGAGCATGTCATGCTAGACCTTGGTGCTTCCATTAATGTGATGCCTATGTCTGTGTTTAGTTCTCTTGGACTTGGACCCTTAAGAGCTACTGGTGTTGTGATTCAGTTAGCAAACAAAAGCAGTGCATATCCAGGTGGATTGATTGAAGATGTGTTGGTCAGAGTTGATGAGCTGATCTTCCCAACTGATTTTTACATTCTGGAGATGGAGGGACAATCACAATCCAACAAGGCTCCACTCATTCTGGGCAGGCCATTCCTCAAGACCGCACAAACCATGATCGACGTTCATGCAAGAACTCTATCCATGGAGTTTGGAGACTCTGTTGTGCAGTTCAATATTTTTGAGTCTATGTAGCATTCCATGGATGAGCATTATTTCTTTCACATTGATTTGATTGATGATCTAGTTAGGAATGTGTATGATGAACTCTGTACTGACTTCCCCGATTTGGTTAGTGTTGATGACCCTCTTCGGTGCCCCTCCTATCCTGATTGTGATAGTGATGTACCTTGTGCTGTATGTGCTGAGATATCTGCCTTCTTGAGCAATCTTGATTCTATGTGCTGCAGTTGTGGTGATTCTGCTTGTTCTACTTATTCTAAGATTGCGGCATTTTTAGAAAGAGATGACTCTATCTCAGAAGCTATGGTCGTTGATGATCTTGCAGTGTTAGTGGATGTGTATGAGGAGCTATGTTCTGAATTCCCTGACTTTGTGGGTATAGAGGATTATGTCCAGTGCCATTCATATGCTGTTTGTGATGGTGATACGAGCTATGCTATATGTGCTGAAATTTCTACATTTTTAAGCGATGGCAATCCTGGTGAATCTGAATCTGGTTCTGGTTGTGATTCTGCGGCTTTAGAAGATGACTCTACAGGGGCAACTCAAGACTTCATGAGAGTGGTCTTTGACCCCGGTATCTAGCTGTCTTCGTGAGAGTAATCGGAAGATGATACCTTGAGCTTTAGGGGAGTACATTTTCTGATTATGTTATTGTAATTGTATTCTATTTTCTATTATGTTTTGCTTTAGTCTGTTTTTGTTTTCTGTTTTTGCTTCTGTTGTTCATTTTATTTTTAATTTTCTGTTCTTGATGTCATTACTGCTTTCTTTTACCCCACATGCGTGCGGGAAGTTCGGTCATTTCTTGGACATGCAGGTTTCTACCGGCACTTTATCAAAGACTTCAGCAAAATAGTTATCCCGCTGTCCAGCCTTCTGCAGAAGGATGTGGAGTTTCTGTTTGATCAGAAGTGCACAGAAGCTTTCATCGCCGCAAGTCATTCTGTGAGGGAGCTAAAGATGACATCGTGGAGGAGGTCCACTTGCAAGATGCCATCTACCTCACCTGATAAGGATGTTTCTTCTCTCTCTTTTACTTTACTTGTCCTTATGTGACTGCTTGCTATTAATTGTCATATGTTGCTACTTTTTGAAGTTTTTACATTGAGGACAATGTAAAATTTAAGTGTGGAGGAGGGATTTCTGTATAGTTTAGTTGCTTTATTATTTTCTGTTTAGTTGATTAGTTTAGTTTTTACATAGAGATTGCTGTTTAGTTGATTAGTTTTTTGTTTACTTTACTATTTCTGTTAATTTGCTATTTTTGTTTTAATCTTTCTGTTTGTTGTTCTTGCTATTTTCTTTGTTTTAATTACCTTCCAATGATGTTGTCGAATTTGCAAAGTTGTAAGTTTAAAGTAAATACATTTCAAGGTTCATAGCATGATTGAATAACTTGTTTTCCATCCTTAATTTTACATGTTTGGTTTTAGATGTTGGATTGGTGATTAAGTTTGATAGATACATACCTTGTGAGTTTTGAGCCTTTTAATGGATGGATTTAGCATTTGTGCCATTCTTTTCCTTCTTGTGTGATTTTCACTCATGAAATTTGTTCACTCTAGAACTTGCTTGATTCTTTTTGAGGCTACATTTCATTTGCATACATGAACATGATTGAGGGATTCTTTCTTGATTTAGCTACTTTGCCAAATAGTCAACCTTGTATTATTTCCCTTTGATTACCCCTATTGAGCCTATTTGCCTATCTTTGATCTTAGCTCATTATATGCCTATGTACAAAAATACCATGTTGTTACCTTACCTTAGGGAATGGGAGAGCATTGGTTCATTGTCTTGGAGGAGCTCTTATGCTTGTGGGAATTAATAGTACAAGTGTGGAGATTGTGAATTCTAATGTGCAAAGTATTATGTGAAAGAAAGAAAGAAAGAAAAAAAGAGTCAATTGGTTCATTAAAAAAAAAAATCTGAATTGTGAAAAGGAAAAGAAAAAGAAAGAATATGTGCAAAGGGAGGAGAATATGCTTTACACACTTGGAATTTAATGCTTGTCATTTGAGTTCCTCTCCAATGTTCTTTTATTCTCTTTGGGTTTTTACCTTGTGATATCCATTTTGATTCATTCATTTACCTTTACCTTGGCCTTATTACAACCTTAAATAAAGTCTTCTTGATTTGTGTGTGCATTTGTTTGAGTAGTGGAGAAGTAGAAGATAAACAAGCTTATGGTAGTGCATCTCTTCATGAGTTTGATTGAGTGAAGTACCTACTTTCTAAACACTTGAGGGATTGAGAGTATATCTTGTGAGGATCTATCATTCTTGACTCATATTTTTCAATTGAAGTTACCTTAATTGTTGATTTTGGATATGAAGAAATTTTATTTCATGAATGTTGTGACTTCCTTGAATTTTTAATTGCTTATCTTACTTGTGGTATGAACTTTTGCATATCTTAAATATCATTGAGAGGTAATCCTTTAGTTTTTAAATTTCATTTTGTTTCCTTGTTCTTTCTTTTTTTAGTTTTGGAATTCTAGTTTGCCCGAGACGTGCAAAAGCTAAGTGTGGGAGAATTTGATGAACACACTTTTTATACAATAGTTATCCCTCATATTTAGTCTTTTAAACCTCTTTTGGGCTGAATGAGTAGACTTGGACCTCATTTGATGACTTTGGATCCATTTGTGCCTATTTGCAATTTTCAGCAATACTGAGCATTTTATGCTGTCTCTGTGTTTTGTTCATATCTTGAGTTTTGGATGTCTAAAAATTTTGAGTCTTACCTTGTAGGAAAGCTGAGAGAATTATCTACAACTTTCATTCAGGGCTCCAAAGCCAATTCAGACGTCCAGAAGGTCATATGCAGCCTGGAAGCTAGAGAAGACATGCTGTAGTAGGATCCTGACCTACATGAAGTGTTTGGGCCATAACTTGATCTATGATGTCATATGGACTTAAAACTGGTCCCATTGGAAAGCTAACAGACAGAGCTTCAATTGTTATGAAGATCAGTTCAACAGCTTTTATATTTTAGATGGTCTTATTTGCTGTCGAAGTTGGCTGATGGTTCCAAAAACCTGTTGGCACTTAAATGGGCATAACTTCCTCATGACAAGTTCAATGGGCCCAAACCAAAGCCCAATTAAAGCTAAGGCCCATGCGAATAAGTGTGCCCTAAGGGCAATTTGGGTGTGCATGTAATTTTGGAGGTCTATATGTTCAGAAAGGGGCAGCCAAAATTCATATTAGACACTTATGATATTTTAGACAGCTTTTGAAGTTTCCTTAGTCTTTAAGTTTTCTCTCTAGATATTTTGTAAGAACTTGGCTTCTCTTGTTCATGGAGGGCTAAATCATCAAATCAATCCAGGTTTTGGCTGTTATGATTATTGATTCTGAGATTATGTGTTGTTGTTATTCATTTAGTTGTTAATCAAGTTCTTTCAATCCTCTGAAATATTCTGTTTGAATTGCTTAATTCAGATTTGAATTTTCATATTCTGTTTGCATGTGATAAAAGAGGATTGTATGGTTAATTAATGTTTCTAAGCTTTTTGATGGATTAATTACCTTGGCTGGATCATGGACTTAGGTAAAACTGGACTTGAATGTTTGCTTAATTCATTTAGTCTTAGTTAAATTTGAATTCTGGTTGCTTAACCAGTAGACATCCATAGAGGACTGAGAGACTTCTTCATGTTTTCTAAGGCCAAGAACATGGTTAATAATTGAATGGATCATTGGAAATCAAGGATGGATTAAAATCAGAATCAGTTAAGACTTAGATTGGTTGTTTTTACTGAAGTTTACCACTTATAATTAATTTCTGTTAAACACTTAAACAAACAAAACTCCCCTGTTTATATGTTCTTAAAACTGATTCACTAAATAGAATAATCCTTTGGTTCGACCTTGGGTTGCCTTATGCTACAAGTAGCTTAGGTAAACCGACCTTAAACTTTAATTAATTTGAGGAGCCTCGGTAGCTCATCATATGTGCATGGTGATTGACTTAGTTAAGTCTTAGACTTTGAGAGAAAGCTCGTTGTAGCATTTCACATAGTCTTTTAGAGCTTTGTTTTCTCCTTGACTTAGGGTTGCAAGGATGGCTGAGGTTTTATGGTAGGTTATGCTAACAAAAAAAGGGTATGGAAAAGTTTAGATAGTTGGTCAAAGTTGGAGATTGTGTTTGGGGGAAGGTTTAAGAACCATTACAGGTAGAGCTAGTAAAATGGGCCAAACCTGATGGGCTAGCCCGTTTAAGCCCGATAAGATAATGGGTTGGGTTTTAGAATCAGTGGCCCATGGCCCGATCAGGTTCAAGCCAGGTTGGCTCGATTTGGTCTTTTTTATTTTTTACTTCAACTTTCAAATTTCAATTGCCATTTGCGTAGCATCTGATTCATTTTGCAATCCCTAACAGCCTAATTCCACTTCTCCTTCTCCCCCTCTCTTGTCGTCGTTGTCGATCAAGAGCTCCAGCACCACTTCTCCTTCTCCCCCTCTCCGCCTCCCCTCACTGATGCAACCAGCACCGGTGCCTCTCCTTCTCCTGCTGTAAGTGTGGTATTTTTTCTTTGTTACTCTGTGCCACTGAATGCTGGACATTTTATGAATTTTCCCCCCTTGAAATATAGATATCATGCTCTCTTGCGCATAAAAGCATTAGCTATGACTGATTCTCTACCATAAGTAAAAATTAGTAACATTGAAAGTATGTCGGATTGCCTATGAAATTTAGCTTTGTACTACCATAGGTCATGAAGCCTCTTTGAATAATCCATGATTGTAACCTCGCTGCTTTTTTGCTTTTTAAAATGACAATAATATAAAAGGAGTAATTATTAATAGACTAATATTGGAGGATAGATTTGTCAGTTATAAAGAAACACATGGTAGCATGTAATTCTTTTTTATGAATGCAGAGGAATTAGTGCAGAAGCATTCTTATAATGCTTGATAGGTGTTTGTGGTTATGTCTAAGAGAGAAGGATCATCTATTTGAAGGATATTCCCTCCACTTTTATGTTGGTTTTATGGCATGAAGAAATAATAATTTCTATTTATATTGCCAAAATTGCTTTTGAAAAGGTTTAAATGTTGTCGGTTAAGAATTAATGACATTTGAATTCATAGAACTTTTATACCACGGTTAGTGCGCTGTTGCAAAGGCCAGATATTGATTATGTAAGCGAAGCCTATTAGTTTGATGTATGTTAAGTTTTGTTTCATTGCTGTAATTTCTGATAAGTTTTGGTTGCATTTATTTGTTTTGTTGTATAGTAATTGAGCACTTGGAGGTGTGGAATTAGTTTTAAATTAATGTATATGTTAATCATATGCTACTTCATACAATGCAACTATGAAAATTGGTTATTGTGTCTTGAGTGGTTTTGAACATGTTGGATCATGATGGTTCTATATAAACCCGCTAGTACCTTAAGGGGTTCATATGACTGCAGAGGAAGCTTGTTTAAGGCTGTTTGAATGGATTATATCTAGACTCTTTACAACTCTGTAGTACCCTCATTGAAATTATTAATGTGTCATGTTTGTCCTCGATTGAAATCATTACAGCCCAATAATGTCTCCTTTTTGCGTCACCTTTGTGTTTACAGAGCTTAACATGCAGTGAATAAGATCATGGGTTGTATTTTGCATTGTACAAGGGCTTGTCATTGGTTGACTTACACCCAAGGTTGTCGTGAGTTGTTACCATCATTGACATTAATGAATATGTTGGATCATGTGGTTGATGATACTTTAGTATTTTATTATTATAAGTTTATTTGAGTTTGTATTTTGATTAAGTATGTCAATATTTGATGTTTCATAATCAATATGTTCTCATATTCTCTAAAAAATAAGCATGTCAAAAAAGTATTAAAAAACAAATTTTGGCCCGTTTTGGCTCGTAGCCCAAAGTAGGCCAGGCTGGGCTAGGATTTTGCTGGCCCGATTAGAACCGGGCCACATTGGCCCGACCTGTTACCCACCTCTAATTACAAGACGGCTCTTCTCAAAGTGGTAGAGAAAGCTCGCCACATAATTTCTTCCTTAGTGCTTGTTAGGAGCATGATGGAGTTGAAGTTTTTCAGGTGCTCTCGGGGGTTGGTTGACCCATAGTAAGGCTCGAATTGTGGTAGTTTGAAATGTTCTGGTGGAGGGAAGTCCATGATGTTTTGGGTGAAGGGGTGTTTTCTAACTCGTTTTTGTTTACTCTAATCAGAAGGTGATGGTTTGGTAGATTTGAGATGGTCCTTGGGTGCAGGTGTGGTAGGAGTACTGGCTTTTTGTTTGTCTCATTTGTTGGGAGTGTTCTATTTGGCGTCTAGGAGGACGAGAAATGGCAACTGGTGTTTTGGTTGAGTTAGGGACGTCAACAAGTAGGGATTCAACTGACTCTTATCGTTAATGTTGGCATCTCTTAAGCTTGGGAATCTCGACTCGGTCTGCATTTCTTTCTCATCTAAGTGTTTGAATTTCTTTGTGGAGCAAGTTAAGGGTGTTATTTTGATGCTCCTTACTCTCTTTCTCTTATCGTGCAAGGGTCTTTTAAGGAGTTGGTGGGCTGTCGTTAGCTCGGCAGAGCAGTGGGGGAGATTGGTAGGCTGTTTCAAGTTCATGCAGGTGTCTCGTGGGTGAGGGAATGGTTTAAACTGTTGGGATGTCTCTGGAATGGCCTATGGTGTTCTTGGTGCTCAACATAGAATTGTTCAAAGGTTTTTGTTTTTGGGAGAGGAGAGCTTCCCACAAACGGTGCCAAATGATGATGTGTTGGGGTCGGAGAACTTGGTGTGAGATCAGTTGACTGGGAGGTCAGTGGATCTGGTTTGGAGTCTAATATGCACAAGAGTACACGTTAGCTAAGGGCCGGGTTGGGAATACTTGGACTCCGAAGGTCAAGTTAGACGAAGACTGAGCTAAGGGGATATAAATTGAGGGTGAGTGTAAAAAGTGGTCATACTTGTTGAAGAGTTATATTTAGGGAGGTGTAGAAGGGTATTTCCATAATTATGTGTAATTGGGCTATAGAAAAATGGGCCTCTAGTTAGGGGAATATATAATATCCTTTCTAGAACCAATTCTTCCAAAATTATTTTTCACTTTCTCTCTATAAATTCTTTGTAGAATTTAGTTCTACAAGAATTAATTATCCACTTTACTTGACCTTCTCATAACTTTTATGATGCTTGTAGTTTAGGACCTCAAGTTAGTAGTCAAGGTCAGCAATGTCAGAAACTAGGATGAGGGCTAGTACCTACACAAGGAGTCCATGCACTATAAGAAAACAATGTTTTCCCTATGGAACTATATTCCATTAGAATGTCTCACAGAAATTCCCACAGTAATGGACCAATGGACACTTCCCATTGTTTTCTCCATTGGTAATGTTATTTGTGAGAAATACCATGGGAACTTCCAAGAGAAAAATGGTGGGAAGTTGGCACCAAAAGGTTCCTATAGTAATTTCTTGCGGAAACTATATTAAAAGAAAGTAACAAAACAAATAATTACGTAACTTTCCCACGAAACATTAATTGTGGGAAACAAAAAAAAAGTATTTTTTTTTTATCATGGAATTTCGCATAGTACTAAATTTTTAAATTCAGAAAAAAAATATTTTTTAAATTGCCATAGGATTTATAACGAAAAAGAATTTGGCTTTTTACATTTTAAATAAAATTTGAAAGGATTTTCTCACATTCATGGAGGTCCGATCACTTGAGCTCGAGCCAAGAGGATGCAAGAGAGCTTGAATAGCTTCATAGTGGAGGTTTGGACCCAAAACACAAGCCAAGAAACAAGTAATGAAGAATGGAGGATGGTGTGCTCAATTGAGGCATTGGTAGGGATTTTTGGCAAAGAAGGGCAGCAAGGAAGTGCCCTAGCACCGCACCCTAGAAATGGCGCCTCAGTCCCAACACTCAAGAATGGGTGCCCTAGCGCCCTTAGGTAAAACATAAGCGCCCCAGCGCTTCAGAGCAAGGGCCTCAGCGCCTGGGCCTCAGCGCCTGGGCCTTTTTCCTTAGCGAGCGTTTTGGTTCTTCTTGTTTGTTTCGGGCTCTGAGCTTAGGCTATTTTGGGCCCATTTTATGGATAATTAACCTAGGATATTTTCCCTTTTTAGTAGTTAATTTGTATTATTTTTTTGGGCATTTTTAATTGGGCTTGGATTTTACCCAATTAGGTTGATTAGGTTTGCTTTGTTTAAAGGGAGGCCATTTCCCTTGTGATGGTCATTTATTCATATTTTAGTAAAAGTTGAGAAGTTTTCTCCTTCTTGGTTCTTTTGAAGAACTCTTAAAACTTATTAAGAACCCTATGGGTTCTTGAGGCATTCTCTCAGCTTATTACTCTCCCCATCATCCCCGTCTAGAGTGTGGCGCCTAATCTTTTCTATACCAAAGGTTCTCACCTCTATAGGTGATGGGTCTAGGTTTTAATTTGTGTTTCCACTTCTAATGAACTTTGATTAGATGATTCTCGGGCATCCGAATCTCTACTAAAACGTGTTGGGTCTCAAGTAATCCTAAATGTTCGCATCATTTGGTATCAGAGCTCGTGGTTCTAATCAAGGTTCGATTATTCGTTTTCATTTCTGAATTTTTTTTGTTCGTTTTTCATATTTCTTTGTTGTTCTATTGTTATTCTTCATTGTTCTTCATAGTTTCTTCTTGTCTTGATCTTTTGATTTTCTTAAAAAAAATTCTAGGTGACTTTTCTTTTAGTTCCTTTTGTGTCTTGATAACTATCTTTAAGGTGTTGTTTGGGTGTTTTCCAATTCCAATTTTTGTGATTTTTCTTGCTAAATGCAATTTGTAGGCTGTTGAACTCTCTAGGTCATCAATTGAACTTGTATGGAGCATCATAGTACTAAAAAAAAATTCTGGGAAAGGTATGAACATTCAAAGTGTTCTTGATAAAAATGCCTGGAAATTCATATAAAAGAATAATTATGAAATAGAATTCAAAAGTGTGAAATTAAGAGCCCTTTAAGTTGTTTGATGTTTCATAACATAGTCTTTAGTTGAGATTGCTTCATTTTGCTCAAATTTGTGTTTGATTTTGCTGGATTAACTTGGAAAATTGGGAAAATTCTGTTGCCTTATTGCTTAAATTCCCAAGTGCCTTGTAAACCAAAAACTCATTTGTTTGTAACCTTTTCAGTGTGAGTCCCTTTGTTCTTGTCTTTGATTTTTGTTCCCTTGCTGTTGTTCTGTCTTGTGCTTGAATTATTTGGTCTATCATTGAATTCCTTTGTGTTGTGCCACACTTTCTATTCTAGTGTTGAGTAATTTGCTGTGAAGTTTGTCACAAAATGCTAAGCTCTTGGTCTTTCTATTAGTTCAATAAAGAACTAAAGAAAGAGAATTAAAGAGTGGAAAAATACAAGAGTATGTGAATGCATTAAAGGGTAAAAGCCAACTAGTGTGCTTAAACACGAGTGTGAGTGACATTGATTGAGTGCAAACACATGAGACAATGTTGTGAGGTTTTTCCTTTTTAACCAATTTTTAGGTTTTACAACATGGATAGAGAAAGTGAAGCGGGAAACTAAGCTTTTAAGCTCCATGCCATGTAGTAGCACTTTGAGCGCATCAACTTGAGGTTTGATGAGATGCATGACAGAATGAGTAAATATGAGAATGATTTGCATGGGAGCCAGCCACCTAGATCTCCCGAAGTAAGGTGGAGAAATAAGAGGGTTGTTGAGGAGGTTGAAGAAAGAAGTGGTCAAAGTGATTCCAAGGTCTAAGGAAACTTTGCTAGACCTAATAGAAAGGGAAGAAGAGCAAGACCTACACATGTCGACGAAGACTTGGGTGGCCAAAGCAATTCTAATGACAATTATTGGTTTGCTAGACATGACTGAAAAGAAAGGAGAGCAAGACACCCCCAAGTGGGTCGTGATCTAAGGGGTATTAAAATGAAGATTCCAACCTTTCAAGGAAGGAATGACCCAGAGGCCTACCTAGATTGGGAGAAAAAGGTAGAGCATGTGTTTGATTGCCATCATTACTCCGAAGAAAAGAACGTGAAAATAGCAGTTGTGGAGTTCACGGATTATGCCATCATTTGGTGGGACCAACTTGTACTAAATAGAAGAAGGAGCCATGAGAGACCAATTGACTCTTGGGAGGACATGAAAGCCATCATGAGGAAGAGATTCATACCAAGTCACTACTACCAAAATCTCTTTCAAAAGTTGCAAGGTCTAACCCAAGGTTTTAAGAGTGTAGAGGACTACCACAAGGAGATAGAGGTTGCTATGATTAGGGCTGATATAGAGGAGGACTGTGAGGCCACTATGGCTAAGTTCTTGCATGGGTTAAATAGAGACATTGCCAATTTGGTAGAATTACAACATTATGTGGAGTTAAAGGACATGGTGTACATGGCCATTAAAGTGGAATGACAATTGAAGAGGAAGGGTTCCTCAAGGTTCAACTCAAGCTCCACAAAGTTCAATTCGAGTCTATCTTCACTGTGGAAACCGAATTGGCAAAAAGAAGATAAAGCAGTTGTCAAGCCTAAAATTGAGACCTTCAAGCCATAGAAAGATGGAGATAATACATCCAAGGCAAAAATTGAAGACCAGCCCTCAAGGAATAGAGACATCAAGTGCTTCAAATGTTTGGAAAGGGGATACATTGCCTCCCAATGCCCAAACAATAGGGTAATAATCCTCAAGGAAGATGGAGACATTGAAACCGAAGATAAGTCCGAGGATGAATCCATGCCACCCTTGGAAGAGGATGATGAGGACATAGAGTACCCTATGGAGGGAGACTTGTTGGTGATTAGGAGAGCCTTTAATGCCCAAGTGAAGGAGGAAAGAGAGGTGCAACATGACAACATCTTCCACACTAGGTGTCATGTCAACAAGAAAGTATGTTGCACGATTATTAATGGAGGTAGTTGTACAAATGTTGCTAGTACTACCTTAGTTGATAAATTGGGTTTACCTACCTTAAAACATCTTAGACCCTATAAATTGCAATGACTAAATCAATGTGGGGAGATTAGGGTGACTCGTCAAGTATTAGTTTCATTTGCTATTAGTAGATATAAGGTTGATATTCTTTATGATGTTGGCTATGATTGTTGATAGCTTCTCTTCTTCTGCCAGAAATGCATACTTGAGATGGTTAGGTAACGGTTTCAGCTCCAGTGTAGGTGGCTGCTGCACAGAGGGAACTAATATAGTTGGAAACACCAAACTACTGCTTGAAGCTCAGCAATACCTGCAAGCTTAGCACTCTGTTCCAAAACAATCTCATCATATCCCATATATGCAGAAATCTCAGAACATGCAGCACAACTCCCATCACAATCAGCACATGCAAAACACTCTAAAGTATCAAGCAAGCCTACTATGTCAGGGAATTCGGCTACCAAATCAGCATGCACATCATCAACTAGCAGGTCTATGACATCTATTTGAAACACAGAATGTTCTTCCAGAGGATGTTTCATGGCATCAAATAGATTAAATTTAATCACAGTATCACTGAATTCCATGGAAAGGGTACCAGCATGCACATCAATTATGGCTTTAGCAGTCTTTAGGAAGGGTCTACTTAAGATCAAAGGGGTATGTCCAGATGTAGACTCATCCTCCATATTCAGCATATAAAAATCAGCTAGAAAAATTAAATCATTTACCTTAACCAAGATGTCCTCAAGAAGTCCTGCAGGATATGTTGTGTTTCTATTGGCAAGCTGAATAACCACTCTAGTAGGCTTTAACTCTCCAATCTGCAATGATGAATAGATGGACTTGGGCATCACATTAATGGAAGCACTCAGATCTAACATAACATTGGTGAACTGCTTATCTCCAATGGTGCAGGGAATGGTAAATATTCCAGGATCAGTGCACTTGGATGGCAGGTTCGATTGGATCATAGCTGACATGTTTCTGCTCATTCTCACTTTCTCATTGCTCACTTTCTGGCTTGTTAACTTGCTGCATAGGCTGCTTCATTGGTGCTTGAAACTACTGGTTGCTTGAACTTGCATTGTATCTAGGCTATTGTGGCTGGTACATTTGTTGCTGCTGGTAAGTTTGGCCAGAATTGCCTTCATACCTCAAGTTCGGGTGATCTCTCCAGCCAGGGTTGTATGTAGAAGAGTGAGGGTCATATTTGGGTTGCTGGTAAGGTCTGCCAGGAAAGACACCAGCCACTACTTCAGTGTTATCTTAGAGGGTAGGGCACTGATTCGTTGGATGACTGGCTAGGGCACAAATTCCACATAGCTTGGCAGGAGCTTGAACTGGTGTGTGGCCCATTGCTAACTGTCTAACCAAAGAGGTCAGTTCCTCCAAACGGTTCTCCACCCTTTGTTGATCCACCATCTACACCTCGTTCACTCCCCTAGCAGGAGTAACCATCCTTGTGCCAAATTGTTGTGCATTGGTTGTCATGTTTTTGATTAAGTCTCTTGTAATCGCAAGGGTCTTGTCCACCAAGGCACCTCCAGAAGCAGCATCTACATAGCTCCTATCACTAGGAAGAAAACCTTCGTAGAAGTACTACATGAGTAACTGGTCACTGATTTGGTGATAAGGACAGCTCCCACACAGTTTCTCAAATCTCCCCCAGTATTCATGTAATGTCTATCCACTATGTTGCCTTATGCAACATATGTCTTTCTTGATAGCAACAGCTCTTGAGGCAGGGAAGAATTTTTCAAGAAAGCACCTCTTCATGTCATTCCAGCATGTGATGATGGATGACTGCAAGTATAGCCAATTCTTTGCTGCACCAACTAATGAAAATGAAAAAGTCCTCAACTTGATGTGCTCCTCTTGAATTGACTGAGGCTTCATGGTAGAAAACACTATGTGAAATTCCTTTAAATGCTTGTGAGGATCTTCACTTGCAAATCTATGAAACTTTGGGAGTAAGTGTATTAATTCAGATTTTGATTCAAAATTGGCATTAGGATACTGAATACACAAAGACTGATAATTATCATCAGGGGCAGCCAATTCCTTAAGAGTCCTAGCCCTAACATGCATGTCATTATTTCTAGCCCCATTATTAGCAGCAAAATCAACCTCAGGATTAATGTCATTTGTAGCCATATTATGCTCTATAAGATTAGGAGCTCTACGTGCCCTAGCAAGTGGGTGCAAAGTTCTCTTTATTTCAAAATCACTTTCAAGTAGTTCAAAATGAGAGGACCGGTCATACACCATGCAAAATAAAATGACAAAAACACTCTAGAACACACTAGACAGAAACAAAAAAATAGTGAAACAGTGAAAGAAAAGAGCAAAAACCAAAACACACCAAATGCACTAGACAAAGACAAAAAGACACTAAAATAACACTAGTTGACCCATCTAAACATTTTTAAAAAAATTTCTACCACCACAGCATGAAAGCTTAATGAAAATGAAACTCAAAAATCAAATATAAAATTGAAAAAAATGTCAAAATGACAGAATTCGGCTTAAAAATGAAGACCTCATGGCTAAAGTAATGACTATTGATTGTCAGACCATTTTCCTTCAACTGACCAAGTTTCAGGTCAATTAGAGCACAAAAATTCGGTCAGAACAGTACACACGAAAACCACTAAATCAAACCGAAACAAAGGTAAAACAAGGGGAAACTGGCACCAAGACACCAGAATTCACACAATAGAAACCTAAAACATCAAAGGAAACAAAACAACAAGAAAAAACTATCACCACAATGCTCAGAAAGTATAGAAAATTTTGCCAAAAAGTGAACAAAGACGGCAAAGGAAACAAAATAACGGCAAAGGAGACTAAACAAGGGCAATAACAACACAAAGTTCAGCTCACAATGCTTCTCACAGTGCAATTCCTTTGTCCACTAATTTGCAGCTCAATCCGAGTTGGTGAGAATCGAAAACAACACAGAAACAGAAACACTAAACAGGGAAAGACAACCTAAACAGATAAGGAAAACAAAATAGGAAAGCAAGTAGAACAGGAAGAGAATGATGAAGAACAATGACCAGAAACAAGAACAATAAGCAAACAAAACAGTAACGAAAGAGTCCTAAGAAGATTAATTTGTTAGATGAAATCCCCAGCAACGGCGCCAAAATTTTTGACGGCTGCCAAACCGTACAAAATTACAAAACTAATTGTAACATATTTGTAGTATAGAGTGCAACCAGTGTCGTCTCCCAAGAATTCACCAGAACAACTAATCTATTAGGACTTAAGCATAAATAGAATAAAAGGGAGGGGGTTTGTGTTGAATGCAGTATAATAAGTACTCAGAAAGTAGTAAACAGAATTGAGCAAGTAAGAGAAAATGTAATCAACTCAAGCAAGCAACCAAACCCTAATCTGTCCTTGTTCACTAAAGATAACCTAGGTCTGATTTAATTCTTGGTTAAATGTTACCTGGAACCCCTAATAGCAACATTTAGAATTCCTACTGATTACCAATCAGGATTCAATTAATCTTGGAACTAAGAATCTAGGCAACCGATCTATATCACTAAGTCCAGATTAATTTAATAATCGAATTGTCCAAGTTAACCATATATTAAAAATCTTTAACATATGATTAGCAGTTTGATTATTGTGATGAATCTAATCAATCGATTTAAATTCATATAAAGCATGCATGCAATTAAAATACCATTCAATCACATGAAGATGAGAAGAAGAAGATAATCAAACTATATTAAATCAAACCCGGATTGAAGCACAGGAACTATGGATTAGCATGTCTGTATCCTCTTGAAATGATTACAGAAGTACTTAGCCCTCCATGGAAGGCTTAAACAAAAAGCAAAGGTATAAACTCGAACTCAGGAATAGGAGGTAGCAGCTACTGATGGTAAATTCGTGATACTATTATTCTCAACAACTTAAGAATAAATACTAGCCGGCTGCCTCCTCTAGGTTTCCTAATTACAAAATAAATCTAGTGACGTGTGTGCTGGCCCAAATAGCACATGTTGGGCCAATAAACAGGTACTGGTCCAATAGGCAGGCCCAAGGAATGGAATAAGTCAGTGCTGGGCGGATGCAGAAAATCTGGACTGCTTACACGCGAATTTCAGTTATCCAGACGAAAGAATTAGCTTCTGGGCTCTGCATATAAAATGTATAATTTTCTGTCAGCTTTCCTATGAAACTAGAATCACATCAATTGGACATGTGTAACTCAAGATATAGTGAAAAACGTAAGCAGTGCCAGAAATCAATAATTATGCAATTAAAGTCCAAAAGCACCAACAAGTCCAAATCCACAAAATATGTCTATGGGCTATAGAAATCAGCAGAAACACATACTAAAAGTCTAAGTATAAAGGAAACAAATAGTGTAAAATAATGTGTTATCAGTAGTCAATAGAACTCTCTCTACTTTACTGTGTGTTATCATTAAAAGAAATTTAAAAAGTTGGGAAGAGTGTTTGCCACATGTTGAGTCTGCTTACACTAGAGCTATTTATTCAGTTACTAAGTTCTCACCATTTGAGATTGTTTATGGTTTTAATCCCCTAACCCCTTTGGATTTATTACCTTTGCATATTAATGAACATGCTAACTAAGATGGTAAGAAAAAAGCTGAATTTGTGAAGCAATTGCATGAGAAGACATGACAACACATAGAGAAGAGAACTGAGCAACATGCTACCCACTCCAACAAAGGGTGTAAGACAATGGTTTTTGATCCAGGAGATTAGGTTTAGGTGCATATGAGAAAGGATAGATTTTCGGCCCAAGGCGCTCCAAGTTACTACCAAGAAGAGATGGACCATTTCAAGTGGTAGCTAGGATTAATGACAATGCCTACAAGTTGGATCTTCCTGGTGAGTATAATGTGAGTGCCACCTTCAATGTTCTAACTTATCCCTTTTTTATGTAGGTACAGATTCAAGGTCAAATCCTTTTCAAGAAGGGGAGAATGATGAGAATCAAGGCAAGACTACCCTAAGCGACTCTTTGCACATTCATGGAGGTCCGATCACCCAAGCTCGAGCCAAAAGGATACAAGAGAGCTTGAATGACTTCATAAAGGAGATTTGCACCCAAATCACAAGCCAATAAGCAAGGAATGAAGAATAGAGGATGGTGTGCTCAATTGAGGCATTATAAGGTTCTTTTGGCGAAAAAGGGCAGCAAGGAAGTGCCCTAGTGCCCTAGAGATTGCGCCTTAGCGCCCCAGCGCTCAAGAATAGGCACCTTAATGCCCTTAGGTAGAACATAAGCACCCCAACGCCTGGGCCCTTTTTCCTCAATGTGTGGTTTGGTTCTTCTTGTATGTTTTGGGCTCCGAGCTTATGTTATTTTGAGCCCATTTTATGGACAATTAACCTAGGATATTTTTCCGTTTTAGTAGTGGGTTTGTATTAGGTTTTTTGGGTATTTTTAATTGGGCTTAGATTTTACCCAATTAGGTTAATTAGGTTTGCTTTGTTTAAAGGGAGGTCATTTCCCTTGTGATGGTCATTTATTCAGATTTTAGTAGTTGAGAGGTTTTCTCCTTCTTGGTTCTTTTGAAGAACTCTTAGAACTTATAGAGAACCCTAGGTTCTTGTGGCGTTCTCCTGGCTTGTCACTATCCCCTTCATCCCCTTGTAGAGTGTGATGCCTAATCTTTTCTATACCATAGGTTCTCACCTCCATAGGTGATGGGTCTAGATTTTACTTTGTGTTTCTACTTCTAATGAACTTTGATTGAAAGATTCTTGGGCATCCAAATCTCTATTGAAATGTGTTGGATCTCGGGCAATCCTAGAGGTTCGCATCAGTATAGATGAAAACTTTTAATGAAAGAGTGAAAGTTTCAAAATTTTCACGGTATTTCAAGGGTTTATGGTAAAAAATAAATTTTTTAACATTTTGCATAGAGCTTTTCTGATGGAAATTCAAAATTCAAAATTCCCACAATATTTTTGATAGTTTGCAACAACAAAAAAAAATTAAACATGTTCATCGGTTTTCGTGAAAATCATCATTTCATTAAACTGGAAATATTAGGGCTCACAAGCACATTCCCTTCCCCATTTTCCATTTCCCCATCTCTCTCTTGCCACCCCCTTCTCCCCTCACCTCTTTGCTAGCCATTTTTGCTATTTTTAGTGGTTTCCAGCATTGATGATCGTGTGGGAGGACGCCCTCACATATTTCTTTGCTCTAGGTAGATAGTTTTCTTAGCTCTACCTCAACTTCTCAAACTTTGATGAATTTAGTTGTGTTTTGGAAATTTTTGTTGAAGGCTTTGATTATTTTTGGGTTATGGATTGTTGTTGGGATTATGTTGAAGGAATTTCATGGTTGGTTGATAGTTTTCTCACTTAACTTTATTTATTCATGTGTTAATCCAAAAAATGCAATTACATTTTATAAGGTAAGGTTTAGTTGAGGAAATTTGCTGTGTGATATGAGTGTAGTTATTTTCGAATTTTGTTTAATTTTCTTTTCAAAGTTTGAAAATGTTTTAATTTTATCCTAAGCTATGCTGAAATTAATTATCAAATTGGGATTGTTGTAGGTGTTTTTACATCAAATTTGTTTGGGGCTGTTGTTCTATTAGCTGTATAGATTAAGGGATTGTGATTTTGAATTTTTATTATGTGTTTGCTTTCTTTTCACAACTAACCCTAATTAAATTGGAAGATAAAATATAAATTAAGGGCTGCTGAAAATGTTTTTATATAAAATTGGTTTAAGGCTATTTTTGTTATAGTTGAATGGAATATATAATATATAATATGTAATTTTTTTTTTTTGTATATGAAGCCTATTCTAAAATTTACATTTTTGTTTTGTAGCTAAAATTTCTCATTGCCATGTTGTTAGAGATTTTGATAGTGTTGCACTCATTGTGTAGACTATCTATTTTCTATTGCATGAGGTAGATTCTTTAACCTTATATACGTAAGTTGTTCATGTAATCTATTTCTCAATTTATTTATACACATAAAAATTCTTTTATTGTTGTTGTAGTTATTTCCTCTTGTGGGTATGGTCTTTTGGGTCTTTCATTGAAATATTATAGGCATCCATTGAGGTATGTATCTTAAACTATCCTATATTCCTTAAAAATTTGTTAGTCTATAACATTCAAGTAATAAATAGATTCAATTTTTTTGTTTTTGTTTTTGTTTTTGTAAATTGGCTGAATATTGACTTGAACTTTTGAACTAGGGAAGTGAAATCAATATAAATGATTTTTTTACCAAATAGCTTATAGTTGAGTGATACCGAGATTATCTTTAGGGTTGTCAATTCTATGTTCGAATTCAGAATTGTAGTTAAAAGTACCAAAAAAATATAAATGAATTTTAACAGTTAAGTATGCTAAAATGAGAGACATATAGGTTACTTAAATTTCATTATGAAGTTTGTATAAATTCATTATCATTTTTTTAATTGGCTGCACTTTGATTTAAAATTTGCAAATGAAAAAGTAGAATTTTTAAGTGGGTACAAAGTTTAAATAATTTTTTTAAAAAAATAATCTAAAACTTTCCACAAACTTTTACTGTGGGAGGATTTTTGTAATTTTCTTTTACTTTCCCACTGTATTCTACCATGAGAATTTTTATCATGAGAAAGTAATTAAAATAAAAACTTTAAATAAAAAATATTTTCCATGGAAAATAGACCTTGGAAAGGTTACTTTCAAAACTAAAAAATAATTTTCATAGAATTTCTTTCATGGGAAATATACTAAAAAATAATTTTCATAGAATTTCTTTCATGGGAAATATTTTTAAAAAGAAAAAAAAAATTGAATTTCTGTGGGAAATCTACTCACTTTCCCACAATTTCTTAGCTCATTTTTGTCACATTAATTTTTGGTATTTTTGCACAGCATGTTTATAAGAAATTTTCCATGGAGAACTTTTTCCTTGGGAAAATGGCATTTCGAGGACATTTTTTTTACAATATGTTTTCCATGGAAAATTCTATGAGAACTCAAAATTCCCATGAAATTTTTGTGTTTTCCCATGATTATTTTCCCACCAATGTGAAAATAACTATGTTCTTGTTGTAATGTATGCTTGGCCGAACTAGGTGTCTAGCACCTGAACTCTAATACTGAAGTTAGTTCTAAGGTATTAACTAATAGGCAATGGAGAAAGAGTTCAAAAGGGATGCGGTTTGTTTTTCTATTTGTCATTAGATAGGTAGTGTTAGAATTTTTAGCTGGGAATATGGAAAGGTAAAGATTCAAACATGGAACTTCAATCTTTTTGGGAGATCCTTATTGTTACGGAAATTGAGCAAGAAAGTAAACAGATAAACAGATACACACACAGATTTATGTGGTTCACCCAATTAGGGCTACATCCACGGGCAGCGGCATATCAAAGTTTCACTATAGAATCAGGAATACAATACTCAGCTTCTCTTTCACTCTTTCTGTTTGTATATTAACCCTAGAAACAAAGGGTGAATTTATAGCCCTTGTTTTATAACTAGAGTCCCTAGAATACTAGGATTAGGATTCTAGTTAGACTAGGACTCCTCTATAAGACAAACTAGACAAATTAGGATTCTACTAGGACTCCTTTATAAGATAGACTAGATAGATTAGAATTCTAAACAGACTATGATTCAAGACATCCTTTACAAATCTCCACCTTGGATTGAATCCTCTTCATCCAGAAGTGGTTGCTCCAGACTCTACCGCTGCCTGCCCCTTAAGGCTATCTACAACTGTCAACATTTAGCAAGTCCAAACAATGCATGAACTTTCTTTTAGGAATGGGCTTAGTGAACATATCTGCTGGATTATCCTGAGTGCCAATCTTCTGAACCTTGATTCTGTTTTCTGTACGAATGAAGTGATAATAGACATCAATGTGCTTTGTCCTATCATGATGGACCTAATCCTTGGCCAAACAAATAGCACTTAAACTATCACAGAATATGATAGCTTGATCCTGAGGAAGGCCAAGGTCACCAATTAACCCCTTCAGCCAGATCCCTTCCTTAGCTGCCTCTGTCAATGCCATATACTCAGCTTCTATGGTAGATAAAGCAACTGAAGGCTAAAGAGTAGCCTTCCAACTGACAAGAGAACTACCAACTGTGAATACATAGCCTATCACTGATCTCCTAGCATCCACATCTGTAGCATAGTCTGAATCTGAATAACCAGCAAGCCTATATCACCTCCATAGATCAACCCAACATCTAATGTACCTCTTAAATATCAAAAGATATGCTTCATAGCCTTCCAGTGTTCCTTCCCAGGTTGACTTAGAAATCTGCTCACTACACTAACTACATGTGCAATATATGACCTCGTGTACACCGTAGCATACATGAGACTCCCTACTGCACTAGCATACGGAACCCAAGTCATANACCCAACATCTAATGTACCTCTTAAATATCAAAAGATATGCTTCATAGCCTTCCAGTGTTCCTTCCCAGGTTGACTTAGAAATCTGCTCACTACACTAACTACATGTGCAATATATGACCTCGTGTACACCGTAGCATACATGAGACTCCCTACTGCACTAGCATATGGAACCCAAGTCATATACTCCAAATCTGCCTGAGACTGAGGTGCAAGAGCTATAGAAAGATGAACATTAGCAGCTGAATGAGTACTTAGAGGTTTCACTGTGGACATCCCAAAAAGGGATAGAACCTTCTTAATGTAGCCCTTCTGAAATAAGAAGAGCTTTCTCTGAGTGTGATCCCTATAAATCTCCATACCCAAAATCTTCTCAGCCTTTCCCAAATATTTCATGTCAAACTCTGCATTAAGTAGGGACTTCAACTTTTGAATTACAGACTTGTCCCGAGATGCAATGAGCATGTCATCCACATACAGAAGTAGATAAATGAAACAATCATCCTCTACCTTACAGTGATACATGCAACAATCATAAAGACTCCTATTGTACCCGTGATCAATCATGAAGCTGTCAAATCTCTTGTACCACTACCTGGGAGATTGCTTCAGCCCATACAGAGATCTCTGAAGTCTACAGACATGGTCCTCTTTTCCTTGAACCACAAATCCCTCTGGCTGACTCATCAAAATCTCCTCCTCAAGCTTTCCATGTAAAAAAAGTTGTCTTTACATCAAGCTGCTCAAGCTCCAAGTCTTGATGTGCTACCAATGCTAGCAGCACTCGGATAGAAGTGTGTCTTACCACTGGTGAAAATATCTCATTGTAATCCACACCCTCTTTTTGACTGTAGCCTTTTGCAACTAGACGGGCTTTGTATCTGATGCCTTCAACCCCTAGGGTACCAAACTTCTTCTTGAAAATCCACTTGCAGCCTACTACACTTCTCCCCTGTTGAGATTTAACTAACTCCCATGTCTGGTTCTTATGAAGAGACTCCATCTCCTCACCCATTGCAGCAACCCACTGAGCAGACTCAGCCCCTGTGATGGCTTCCCGATAGGTAGAGGGGTCTAGAGACTCTACCTCCTCTGCCACCTGTAGGGCATATGCCACCATGTCTTCAAAACCATATCTCTAAGGGGGCTTGACCTGCCTGTGAGGTCTGTCAACAACAATACTATGTGACTATGTCAACTTAGCACCAGATTCATCATGAGGCTCATCAGTAACCTCATCAGCCTGAGGTAGGTCACCCTGTTTGCTGTTAGGAGTCAATTCAAACTCCACCTATTTGGTGACACTATCCTGCTTTCCTGAAACATCAAACTCTAATCTCGGGCGAAGCATGTAATTTTCATCAAAGGTAGCATTCCTAGAGAGAATTACTTTCTTATTAGATGGAGACCGGATTTTATATCCCTTCACCCTATTTCCATAGCCCATAAACAACCTTTTCTTGGCTCTCGGTTCTAACTTACCATCACTAACATGATAATAAGAAAGACAACCAAATATTCTAAGACCAGAGTAATCAGCAGGTTTTTCAGATCATACCTGAATGGGTGTTTTACAATCTAAGGCAGTAGCAAGAGACCGATTCACTAGATAACAAGTTGTATTAACAACCTCAGCCCAGAAACTCCGACTCAGACCAACATTAGAGAGCATGCAACGAGCTATCTCCAACAGTGTCCTATTCATCCTCTCTCCAACACCATTCTATTGTGGGGTTTCTCTAACAGTACTATGTCTAGTAATGCCTTCAGACTTACAAAACTCACTGAACTCCTTAGAATAGAACTCTAAGCCATTATCAGTTCGAAGATGTTTGATCTTCTTTCCCATCTGATTCTCAACAAGAATCTTCCACTGCTTAAAGACTTTGAAGGCTTCACTCTTCTACTTCAACATGAATACCCAGGTCTTCCTTGAGTAGTCATCAATAAAGGACACAAAATACCTAGCACCTCCAAGAGACGGGACCTGAGATGGGCCCTAGCAATCTGAGTGAATGTAGTCCAGAGTGGCCTTTGTACTATGAACTGCTTTTGAGAATTTATTCCTGTGCTGCTTCCTAAAAATGCAGTGCTCACAAAACTGAAGTTGTTATGCCTTACATCCTCCAAGAAGACCCTACTTGCTCAGAATTGACATTCCTCTTTCACTCATATGCCCAAGATGCATGTGCCAGATCTTGGTATAATCAGACCCAGATTTTTCAGAACCAGAAACTGAAGATATTAAACCTGTCACTGTGGAGCCTTGCAAGACATAGAGGTTACCTTGCTTAACTCCTTTCATGACGATTATGGCACCCTTACTAATCAACATCTCTCCACCTTCAATTCTGCATAGGAAGCCTTTGGTGTCCATGACACCCAAAGATATCAGATTCTTCCTTAGCTCTTGAACATGTCGAATGTCAGTAGGAGTTCTCACCACCCCATCATGCATCATGCATCATGATCTGAATAGTACCAATACCAACCATTTTGCAGGGCGCATCCTTGCCCATTAAAATGTTTCCTCCATCTCTCTTCTCATATGTTGAAAACCAGTCCCTAGAAGGACACATATGATACGAGCGGCCAGAGTCTAGCACCCACTGATCTGATGGGTGCTGATGATCAACAACTGCAAGAACCAAGTCTAATTCTGAAGAGGATTCTCCTTTGGCTATAGCAGCAACCGAATTCCTCCTATTATTATTATTATTATTCTTCGGACATTCATATTTCCAGTGTCCCAGTTACTTGCAGTATCTATAGATGTCCTTTGGATCCACCTTCAGTTCCATATTGGACTTGTTCTGACCTTTTTCCTTGTTCTTCCACTTGCTCTTATTAGAAACCGTGGTCACCAACCCAACTGCAGGACTATCATCACCATTACCAGATGTCTGTTGCCGGATTTCTCGCATATGAAGGCTAGATTTGACTTCTTCTAGAATGATGCAATCTTTACCAATACAGTAAGAATTGACAAAATTCTCATAGGATGTTGGTAAAGAGACTAACAGAATTAGGGCAACATCCTAATCATCTATCTTCTCATTAATGTTTCTCAGATCCATGAGAATGGAGTTTAGTTCATCTAGATGATCTTTCAGAGGTGTACCTTCCTTCATACGGAGAGCAAACATACGCTTTTTCAACATAAGCTTGTTAGTTAAAGACTTCGTCATGTACATGCTCTTTAACTTTAGCCACAGACCATCCGTAGTTTCTTCAAAAGCTACTTCATATATGACTTTGTCTGCTAGGTAGAGTAAGATAGTCAAATGAGCTTTCTCTTCTAACTCAGCAAACTCAGTGTCAGTCATCCCTGCAGGTCGTAGTTTGGATAAGGGCGTCCAGATTCCCTACTGTTTCAATAGAGCGCGCATCTTAATGTGCCATTTTTCCTAGTGAATTTCTCGATTTTTAGATTGTGCGACATCTTGCTCAATCAAACAGAAAACATACGAGACGAACCAGGCTCTGATACCACTTGTTACGGAAATCGAGCAAGAAAGTAAACAGATAAACAAATGCACACATAGATTTACATGGTTCACCCAATTAGGGCTATGTCCACAGGCAACGGTAGATCAAAGTTTCACTATGGAATCAGGAATACAATACTCAACCTCTCTTTCACTCTTTATGTCTATATATTAACCCTAGAAACAAAGGGTGAATTTGGAGCCCTTGTTTTATAGCTAGAGTCCCTAGAATACTAGGATTAGGATTCTAGTTAGACTATGACTCCTCTATAAGACAGACTAGACAAATTAGGATTTTACTTGGACTCCCTTATAAGACAGACTAAACAGATTAGAATTCTAAACAGACTAGGATTCAAGACATCCTTTACACTTATATTAGTTTTGCTATATGTGCTTGTGTAAATGGAGTGTAACGGGTAATTTGTGGTATAATTGATAAGTACATGTAGGGCGTGATGGAACATGAAACTACCATTTTTATTGTTGGCATTAATTAAAATTTGAAAAAAATGTGTTAAAGCATACAAAAAATTGAGTTTAGAAAAATTTAAATGAGTTAAGTAAAAATTTAAGTAGATTTAATTAAATTCGGATAAAACTTATAGATATATATATTAGTAAATACATTATGGAAAATACAAATAAGTATCACATTAAATAGTATAAAATAATGTGAGAACAAATAGTTATTAACTTACATCAAAGGGAAAACAACTAAAAAGATAATGAAATTGATGTAATTGACTAAAATGGCTTGTAGCCTAGTGGTAGTAAAGTCAACGTTAGGATTATAGGTTTCATGTTTGAATCTAAAGTTGTAGCAAAAAATACCAAAAGTTGATGTTGTTAACACCCATTTTTTTTTCGTCCAAATATAAAAATA
>QAOA01003995.1:0-14019 GCA_003255065.1 Cercis canadensis | reverse complement strand
GGTCGGCAAGCCCGAGCTTGTTGGATTCCGAGGTGAGTATATCTTCATGTGGATGTGCTGTAGAGTCGGTGAGGACCGAGATCTCCTAAAATAAGGAAAAAGGGGGTCGGACTCTTATTTCCGGGCTCCGAAGATTAAGTTAGTTCGTTCCGACCTGATAGTGTAATTTAAGCAGGTTTTCCGATCCCCATACCTTTGATAGCAGGGGCTATTTATAGGAGAAATTTGGGTCTTCTGGCGGTTTGCCCGGGGTGAGTTGGCGGGTCGCACAATGGGCTACCGGGTCGCGTGATGGGCTACTGGATCGCCTATCATCTTTAATTATGAAATGGGCCCCTGGTATATTGGGCTTTTTGTCCTATTTTTGGGCCTTCAGGATGGTCCATTACACTTGCCCCTCAAAAGCTTGATTTCGGGACTACGATCTCCGAGTTAGGGGTCGATGAAAAAATGAATCCTTTCTGTTTGACTGACTAAAATCTCCGAGTTAAGGGTCGGTATAAAAATGAGTTCTTTCTCATGACTTTTCATTTTCTTCTAGCTTGTCATGTGTTTTCCATTTACTGGTAGTAGGTTTGAGTGCAATGATGGCTACCGAAAATTACGTGTCTCGAGGCTAAAGAAAGCTGCTATAGATGTGACGTTCGTACTTCCCGAGTTAACAACGGCGATTCCCTGGCCGTAGGATCCAGATGATGATGGACGGACGGATGGAAAATCCCTAATGGTATAAATAGGGAAGTTTTTGACTTCGCCCAAATTTTGAAAAAGACGTTTCGAAAAGTTTGGCTAGGTAGGAGAAAACTAGAGAACTTCTTAGGGACTCTCTTCAGCAAACCGAAGCTCGGAGTTTGTTAAAACATGTAGACTTCTCTGCCTATTTTTGCTAAATCTTTCTTGGCGAGTTTCTTTCTTGGAGATATGGGATCTTCTGAAAAAAAACTCCTCAAGACATTCCTGGGTGCTCTCGGGGGAATAATGTCGGGGTTTCTTCCTCTTCTCCCATTTCTGTACCTTTCTTTGTTCAATCATCCATTAGGACTACTAGGTCTTCCATTCGGTCTAGAGATATAAAAAATCTGAAAGATAACTTTCCCAAGATAGACTGGAACTGCCACCATTTCAATCTGGAGGCATCTCCTCGAGATTCTCCTGTCTGCGAGAACTGTCCTGATAACAATTTCTTTGTTTTTAACTTAGCATACATGGATAGGGCTAGAGCCGAACTCCCCCTAACTGAATTCGAAGTAGATTTCTTTCAAAAACTAAATGCAACTCCCTCCCAGCTTCATTCGAATGCGTGGGGTTTTCTCCGAGCTTTTCAGAATATGTGCATCTTGCTATTAGTAGACGCCCGAGTAGACGTCTTTTTTCATTTTTTTACTTTAAAAGATGTTAAAGACTCAGACCAAGACTTTATATATATAGCGAGCCGCCCTCGATTATGCTTAATGAAGATTTTCGAGGAGTTGGCTAAGGGATGGAAGGATCAATTCTTCCGGGTAACCGTGCCGATCTAAGATGGGGTACCCAGGCCGGATAAGGCCTTTTTCTTGAACGAGTATGGGAAACCCCATTTTCCCTTGAGGTGGGTTCAGTATGTGAACAAAGGGTGAGCGCGCTCTATGGATGAATATGATCCAAAGGATCGTCGTATTATAGGGGTTATTTCTGAGCTTACATACAACAAATACGACCAAGTCAGGCTGAAAGCAAAAGATTTAATTGGTCGGTATCTGGCTGCTTGTAGTTTTGGTTTTTTTAGAGAATTATTAATATGACTAACTGTTTTTGGCTTTTATGCATGCAGAAGAGAAAATCAGCAAGGACGAAATGGTGAGATTGTCCAAGCTGGCCAAGTTTGGAGGGGTGGTGCCAAGAGGTGGACCAGTCATTAGGGACGTGGAGGAAACCGCCGTCCGAGCAACCGAGCCCTCTAGAATTATAGCTGTGGAACCGGTTTCAATGGTGCCTGCTGACAGGGCTCAAGGGAAGCGTCTTGTGGAAGAGGACCCGTCAGCCGACCTTAGAAAGAGGGATCGGGGAGATCGTGGATCTAAGAAGCACAAGACCTCGCACTCCGATCATGCTCGGACGGGCACTTCCTCCAGCCGACCGCGGCAAGAGTCTTCTAACGAGGTCAAACCTCTAGACCTTTTTACCGCCGAGCTGGCCAGCGATAATCTTTCCCATTCAAGCCATTCACTGTGGAACACTTGTTTTCCTATTCAGGATAGGGTTAACTCCATCCTCCCGGCAGCCAACGTGGAAAGGGTGAGCCAGTCGTCGGTGGACCAGCTGTTGAAATATTTGTTTGCCAATGCCACCCGGGATCTTGTTGCGATTCGAGGTGTGCAGAAACGGATAGGGGATCTCGCCGCTCTAAAAAAGTTGCAGGATGAGGAGGAAATGCTCTGAGTCGAGAAAGATTCGGCTTTTGAAGCTCTAAAAAAGGCGGAGGACGAGATTCGGCTTTTAAGGGAGGAGAAAGAGAGCCTTGAAGTTCAACAATTAGCTCCGGCCCTTGAAGCTCGAGACAAGGTCAAGGCGGAGAACAGGCAGCTCCGTCTTGATATACAGGAGCTGGAAGAGCAGCATGAGGCTGGTACCAAAGAAATTGAACGCACCCTCTCCGTGGCCAAAGAAGTGCAGAAGCAGCAGGGCGAGTTAAGGAACAAGATGGCTCGCCGACTTGACCGTGCTCACTGGTCAAAACAGAGGCAGAGAGAGCGTGCCGAGCTACAGATAGGGTAGAATTATGCTACCGTTTTCAAGGAAGGGTTTGATCACGCCACCAATCAAGTGAAACTGTAACTTCCCGACCTTAAAGAAAACCAGATGGCGTACTTTAAGAAGATCAAGGACGGCCAGCTGGTTGATGAGAGTGAGGATGAAGAGGATGATGGGGGTGATGATGCGGCTCTGAAGCTTGAAGTGTCTTTGGAGGATTATGACACCCCTTCCGATGGCGAAGAAGAGATTTTATCCAGAACGGAATGGGGGAATTGATGTAAATATTTTAGTGAAATTTTAGATTTTATACATGTATGAATTTTTGAATGTTTGAATGCTTAATGAGAACGGTGCCCTTTCTGACTTTTGCGTCTGAATTTTGTTTTGAATGAATAAGATTGGCTATTTTTGAGATATAATTTCCCAAGAATTTTAGCCCGGAGAACATTTACAGTTTAGATACTAAGTTTAAATAACTCAGGTCTACTGAACGAGTAATAACTTTCAAGAATGAGTAAACACTTATTTTTCGCACTCGTGGAGTTTACTTTGAATGACGTTGGTTTGTACTCGTGATGGAGTTTACAAACTTTTGATTGGGATTGGTTTGTACTCGCAATGGAGTTTACAAATTTTGATCGAGATCGGTTTGTACTCGCGATGGAGTTTACAAACTTTGATCGAGATCGGTTTGTACTCGCGATGGAGTTTACAAACTTTGATTGAGATCGGTTTGTACTCACGATGGAGTTTACAAACTTTGATTGAGATCGGTTTATACTCGCGATGGAGTTTACAAATTTTGATCGAGATCGGTTTGTACCCGCGATGGAGTTTACAAACTTTGATCGAGATCGGTTTGTACTCGCGATGGAGTTTACAAACTTTGATTGAGATCGGTTTGTACTCGCGATGGAGTTTACAAACTTTGATTGAGATCGGTTTGTACTCGCGATGGAGTTTACAAACTTTGATCGAGATCAGTTTGTACTCGAAAGGAAATGTTAATTTTCATATATGCGGAGATTACTTACATTCCAAGTTCAGGGGATTGGAATCCCTTCCATAGTTATGAGCTTATACGCCCATTTTCCAAGGGATTCATCTACTCTATACGGGCCCTCCCAGTTGGGGGCCAATTTGCCCTCATTGAGGTGTTTTCTTGTGATAGAGGCTTTTCGGAGGACAAGGTCGCCTGATCGAAAATTCCTAGCTCGGACTTTTGTGTTATAGTATCGGGTGATTCTTTCTTTGTATGCCAACATTTTGATTTTGAATTTTTCCCTTTCTTCGTCGAGCAATTCTAGATTTGTATACATTGCCTGTTGGTTTTGCTCGGTATCGAAATGCTCTCTTTTGAAGCTTGGCTCTCCGACCTCTACAGGTATCATTGGTTCAGCCCCATATGTAAGTTTGTAGGGCGATTCTTTTGTGAAGGTCTGAAGGGTTGTTTGGTATGACCATAGTACCCAAGGGAGTTTTTCCGTCCATCCGCTTTTGGTGTGGTTCAGCCTTTTCTTGAGCCCTTCTAAAATTATTCGATTTGCTGTCTCAACTTGTCCATTAGCTTGAGGGTGTTCAACCAAAGTAAAGTTCAGCTTTACCTGTAAATCCGCGCTAAAAGATCAGAATCCATGATCGGTGAACTGGGTCCCGTTGTCCGTGGTTATTGTGTGTGATATTCCGAACCTGCAAATGATAAATATTTGAAGGAATTTTTTAGCATTTTTGGCCGTGATTTTGGCCAAGGGCTCTGCCTCGATCCATTTAGAAAAATAATCTATTGCTATGATTAAGTATTTCTTTTGTCCGGTTGCTATGGGGAAAGGGCCTAGGAGGTCGAGACCTCATCGGCAAAATGGCTAGGGTTCGACCGTGGTGAATAAGTCGGAAGACGGTGGTTGGTGAATATGCGAATTTTTTTGACATTTGTCGCATTTTCGAACAAGCTCGGAAGAGTCGGCCCGCATTATTGGCCAATAATATCCAGATCGGAGGACCTTGGTTACTAGGAACCGTGCTCCTATGTGATGTCCGCATACTCCTAGGTGAATTTTCTGTATCCACGTTTGTACAAGATGTCATTTTCTAAACAGTAATTACACGCTATTTTCTGTAGTTTCCGAGCTTCGGTTTTCTCATGAGGAAGCTCTCCTGTCTGGAGGTAACGAATGATTGGGGACATCCAAAATGACCGCTCCATGCCTATGGAAGTTATTTCATCGTAGGTGATACTCAGATGAAGGAGAGTTTCCTGTATGACGGTCTGATTGTGGCCGGGTTTCTTACTGCTGGCTAGCTTGGAAAGAATGTCAGCTTGGGTATTCTCCGCTCGTGGGATATGGTATATTTCGACCGTTTTAAGCTTATTGAGGTAAATTTTGACTTTGTCCAAATATTTAGCCATTTGTGGGCCTTTTGCCTGGTATTCTCCTTTTATTTGGCTAGCGACCAATTGTGAGTCGGTTTGGATTTTGAGGATTTCGGCCCCGAGCTCCAGAGCTAAACGTAGGCCGGCTATAAGCGCCTCATAATCTGCTTGATTGTTGGAGACTGTAAATTCAAAACGCAGTGATTGTTCGATTACCACGCCGTCCGGCCCTTCTATCACTATTCCAGCCCCTCCTCCTTTGAGATTGAAAGATCCGTCCACCAAAAGTGTCCATCTGAAGGGTTTTTCTTACTCGGAGTAAGGAGCTTCGGGTCGAGTGAGCTCAACTACAAAGTCGGCGAGAGATTGGGCTTTGATAGTCCCTATTCTTTCGTAGGTGATTGTGTGTTCAGAGAGCTCCACGGACCATCCTAGCATTCGCCCTACTAGGTCGGGTTTCTGAAGTATCTGCCAGATTGGTTGATCGGTGTGGACAGTTATGATGTGATTCTGAAAATATGGTCGTAACTGCCGTGCTGAAAGGAGGAGAGCATCGGCTAGCTTTTCGATCTTACGATATTTGAGCTCAGAAGCTTGTAAGACATGACTGGTGTAGTATATAGGAAATTGTAATTTGGCTTCTTCTCGGACTAGGGCCGAACTTACTGCTTGATCGCTGCTGGCTAAATATATGAATAAAGTTTCCCCCTGCCTTGGTTTAGAAAGAATGAGAGGGCAACTCAAGTATTCTTTTAGTTGGTTGAAAGCCTGCTGACACTCTTCCGTCCATTGAAAGTGTTTGATTTTCTTGAGGGCTTTGAAGAAAGGGAGAGCTTTGTCTGCCGATCTAGACATGAACCTGGAAAGAGCTGCAATTCTTCCAGATAGTCTCTGGACTTCACGGATGGTTCTGGGTGGCTCCATGTTTATAATAGCTTTACATTTATCGGGGTTAGCCTCGATACCCCTATGAGTTAACATGAAACCGAGGAATTTTTCCGCCTTTACGCCGAAGGCACACTTAGAAGGATTCAGCCGCATGTTGTGTTTTCGGAGTTCGGTGAATGCTTCTTCTAGGTCTATTATATGTTGATCATCAGAATTAGATTTGACAAGCATGTCGTCGACATAAACCTCGACGTTTCTACCAATCTGTTTTCTCAAAACCCGATCTATCAGCCTTTGATAGGTTGCTCCTGCATTTTTTAAACCAAATGGCATTACTGTGTAGCAGTATATAGCTTTCTCGCTGATGAATGTCGTTTTCTCCTCGTCGTCGGGATGCATTTTGATTTGGTTGTACTCGGAGTATGCATCCATGAAACTTAAAAGTTTATATCCCGATGCCTCGTCGACGAGTTTGTCAATGCTAGGGAGCGGATATGGGTCCTTGGGGCAAACTTTATTGAGGTCGGAGAAATCCACGCACATTCGCCATTTGCCATTTGGTTTTTTGACCATTACCACGTTAGAAAGCCAGGTCGCGTAGGGTATTTCTCTTATGAATCCAGCATCAAGGAGCTTTCTGCTTCTTAGGGCCAACAATTCATTTTTTCTGGGAGACATGTTTAGCATTTGCATTTATAGCAAGCTTACGGCAGATAAATTTTGGGTCAATACCTGGTATGTCTGAAGCTGTCCATGCGAACAGGTCGGCGTTGGCAGCTAGGAGGTCGGTGAGTTTCTTGACTTTTTCGGGAGTTATGCTGGACCCTATTTGGATTGTCTGACCTTGATTGTCCCCTACCTGAAAAGGTTTTAGATCCGCTTGCGGCGCGGGCCGAAGCTCAACTTTTGATTCTCTGTTGTCAAGTTCTTGAATAGGGGTTTGTGCACTTGTTCCGATTTGATTGGCTATCATTTGGTTTTTTGACCATTACCACGTTAGAAAGCCAGGTCGCGTAAGGTATTTCTCTTATGAATCCAGCATCAAGGAGCTTTCGCACCTCCTCTTGAATTGATTTCTGCTTCTTAGGGCCAACAATTCATTTTTTCTGGGAGACATGTTTAGCATTTGCATTTATAGCAAGCTTACGGCAGATAAATTTTGGGTCAATACCTGGTATGTCTGAAGCTGTCCATGCGAACAGGTCGGTGTTGGCAGCTAGGAGGTCGGTGAGTTTCTTGACTTTTTCGGGAGTTATGCTGGACCCTATTTGGATTGTCTGACCTTGATTGTCCCCTACCTGAAAAGGTTTTAGATCCGCTTGCGGCGCAGGCCGAAGCTCAACTTTTGATTCTCTGTTGTCGAGTTCTTGAATAGGGTTTTGTGCACTTGTTCCGATTTGATTGGCTACTAGATGGGCCGGAGGTCGAGAATAGTCTATGATAAGACTTATGTTGTAACATGTTCTGCCCAGGAGTTGGTCTCCCCTAGCCTGACCGACTTTTCCTAGTGTCGTCAGGAATTTGAGCAGGAGGTGTTTTGTTGAGACTATAGCTTCCAAGCAATTAAGAGATGGTCAGCCGAGAATGGCATTGTATGCTGATGGGCAGTCTACTACTAGGAATCTGACTGTCGCATTGGCGAGGTCGGGATACTCCCCTATGGTGACCCGAAGAGCAATGGTGCCTTTAACTTCTACCTGTGCTCTTGAGAATCCAATGAGAGTCCCGAGGTAAAATACTAAATCTGACTGTGGGATACCGAACTTATGGAATGTTTGGTAAAAAAGGATATCAGCCGAGCTTCCCTGGTCGACCAAAACCTTTCGAACTTCATAGTTTGCTACGAAACAAGATATGACCACGGGATCGTCATGCTCTCGGTCGATGCTAGCGTAATCATTGTCTGAAAAGGAGATAACCGTGACTTTTCGATTTTTCTGAGCTGTAGTGGAGGTGTTGAAAACTTCTTTCTTATGACGAGCTGCGGCTTGCTCATGTCTTTTTTGAGAGGATTTGGATATTCCGCCACCTTCGAAACTTCCTGCAATTGTGTTTATGGTGCTTGTGGCATTACGCCTTGGATCATCTTGCGGGGTGCTTTGCCGGCGTGGTGGAGATCGGCTTCTACGTCTGCTTCGACTTGTATTAGGATTCCTCTGAGGAGATCTTGATGGATATTGACTATCCCTGCTTTGTGGTTTAGGGACCGAGATTGGAACTTCAGCCCGGAACTTTTGCAGATATCCCTTTCGGATCAGATCCTCAATAAGGTTACGGAGATGCTTGCAATCGTCGGTACTATGGCCGCGGCCCTGGTGAAAAGCACAATATTTTTCTTTATTCGCACCGACGTCCCCCTTTGGCTGTGGGAACTGGGCTAACTTTGTTTGACATATCTCCTCAAGTACCCGAGTTTTAGATTGATTGAGAGGGGTAAAAGATTCGAAACGAGGACGGATAGGGGATTTGTCTCGTCGACCTAATTTGCGATCTTCTGCTGGTTTCTTATCTTTTTTATTTTTCTCCGATTCTCCTAGTATTTCTTCTAGGTTTATGTGTTTGGAGGTCATGGTTAGGAGCTCGGACAGGCTTTCAGGAGGGTCGAGGGTTAGTCTTTCGTGAAGTCGGCCAGGGTGGAGTCCTTGTTTGGAGGTCATGGTTAGGAGCTCGGACAAGCTTTCAAGAGGGTTGAGGGTTAGTCTTTCGTGAAGTCGGCCAGGGTGGAGTCCTGCCTGGATGGCGTGCATTGCTACTGAATAGGTCAAGTCTCGAATTTGCAAAGAGAGCTTGGTATAATGATTCATGTAGTCTTTTAGAGATTATGCTTCCCCTTGTTTGAGGATGGCTAATATGGCAGATGAGCGTTGATGAGTTACGCTGGTGGAAAAGCGGGCTACCAGGAGTTCGAACATCTGACTGAAGCTGGTGATGCTAGTTTGGGGGGAGATTTGAGAACCATTGAAGGGCTGCCCGACGTAAGGTAGTGGGGAAAGCCCGACACATGACCTCATCTGCTGATCCGGTTAGGAGCATGATAGAGTTAAAGTTTTCTAAATGCTCCCTTGGATCGGAGGAGCCATCAAAAGGCTTGAGCTGGGGCAATCGGAAACCGGTTAGTACTTGATAGTCCATTATAGGCTGAGTGAACAGATGTCGGCCTACTCTCTTGTATTTTTCAAGGCTTCCTTGAGAGAATGCGGGGGAGCTTCGGAGTAAGGAGGATTGTCCCTATGTGGTTGAAATGAGGTTTCAGGGCCACTTCGGCGTATTCCTGGTCGGCTATTTGCAAAATTTGACTCGCTACCTATCATCTCGGTAGATGGCTGGTAGAGCGGTGTGTCCTTTGTTTGTCGATTCCTTCACTACCTATCATCTCGGTAGATGGCTGGTAGAGCAGTGTGTCATCTGTTTGCCGATTCCTAGAGGAATCCTACTTTTTCTTAAATTCTACTATTTCAGCCTTATCTTCCGCTCTTTCGCGTTGTAGAGTTTGGATTTCTCATAGATGGTACTGCAGAGTATCGCCGATTTGATCCGGACGGGATTCTTCCAGGGGAGTTTCGCAAATAGTCTCCAAGTGGCCCGCATGCTGTTTGTCCCTGGGGGGCGTGGTCTGGCCTTCGCTGCTAAGAGGAGGTGGAATGCTGGGAGTTGGGGGGCGTTCGTACCCATAATGCCGAACTCAGGATCAACCAATGAGATTTGTAGGTGTTGGGAGAAAACTTTGTTTCCCACAAACGGCGCCAAATGACGATGCCTAAGTCGAAGGTCGGGGTACGTCACACGGAACTTCAAAGGGTCTTCGATGGAGGTGGAGACCTCCGAGGTAGATAAGTTCCGAGATGATGATATGTTGAGGTCGGCAAGCTCGAGCTTGTTGGATTCCGAGGTGAGTATATCTTCGTGTGGGTGTGCTGTAGAGTCGATGAGGACCGAGATCTCCTGAAATAAGGAAAAAGGGGGCCGGACTCTTATTTCCGGGCTCCGAAGATTAAGTTAGTTCGTTCCAACCTGATAGTATAATTTAAGCAGGTTTTCCGATCCCCATACCTTTGATAGCAGGGGCTATTTATAGGAGAAATTTAGGTCTTCTGGCGGTTTGCCCGGGGCGAGCTGGCGGGTCGTACAATGGGCTACCGGGTCGCGTGATGGGCTACCGGATCGCCTATCATCTTTAATTACGAAATGGGCCCCTGGTATATTGGGCTTTTTGTCCTATTTTTGGGCCTTCAGGATGGTCCATTACAATTAGATACCCCATAAAGAAGTGGGATTGGAGAAGGGAGGTTGAAAGTTCAATTCCCAGCTTGTGTTTGAAAAGATAAATTAAAGTGTGATTAATCAAAGACTCAAAGCTCAATTATTTAGAAAGAATGGAAATGCCCATAAATGAACATATGATGCCGACTTAAATCAAATCATTATTAAATTAATTTGCTTGAAAGCTTGCTTAGACTTCAAGCAATAATGGAATCGGAATTCTTAGTAAAATATTCAACCTTCCTTTCTCCACGTTTCTTGGTTGTGAAGTCTTAACTACTGGATAAACCCTTTAAAGCATAAATTGACCTGTCAAAGCTTCTGCCTTAAAAAAAAAAAACTGCTGCACAGGGGCTAAGCTATAGCCTCTAAGGGGTAGCGATACTCCTCTTTGGGAGGAGGTTTTAGGTGGGTTTTGGTGGAATTTATCATTTAATTTTAGTGTTATTGCAAAATCAAATTATTTAGTGTCATTGAAATATCAAAATAGTTGGTTGAATTTGAGTTTAATATGATCTGAGAAAAATTGATAGAATTTTAATGAATTTTAAATATTTTTCGACACGTATCATTCCACTTTTTAATTTTACATTGAATTAATTGTTCTTATTGTCACATACTAGATAATTCAATTTTTCGAGATCTTAACAATAATACCAAAATCATTAACTAGATATCACCCAATTGAATAAGGGGATAGTGTTACCCCTCTTAGAAGAAACTTGAATAACATCCACCATTTAATTAATATAATTAGCTTGACCCCACTGTCACCACGCTCTAATCCAGTCACATTCACATGTGTCATCCTAGTCGAAGAAAGAACATGTTCTTGATTGAAGTTGTTCTCACCAATTTTCAAGCATAAGAAATTATCGTCCGCACACATGTTAGTGCTTTAAGTTGTTGTCACCAATTCAAGAGTATAAAATTATTCTCCACTAATAATGTAGACACTAAAGGGGCAGCATCTTTTGATTTTAGTTGGAGCTGGCAAGATTGGATCCCCCTTTGATTTAAACAAAATGTATTTAATAATAAGCCATTTAAGCAAAAACAAGGACCAGAATTAAAGCAAGCAAAGTAGTAAGTCAACCTTTCTTACTTTGCTCTTATCTGCAGCCTATGTATGAACTCTATCTTTCTCTCCTTCTGCTCTGTGTAAGCTTTAAACAAAAGCTATGGCAGGTGGGTTTGCTATAACAAGCCAAAGTGGACATTACAATGGGAAGATAACACTATTTGTTATCCTATCTTGTATGATGGCTGGCATGGGAGGTGTCATCTTTGGCTATGACATTGGTATATCAGGTGAGTGATGAGTCTCATAGTACTAGTTAGTAAATCAATTGCAGATAATAATAATATTCTGGGTTTTGTTAACAATTGGTTGAGTGACTTTGAAGGTGGGGTGACCTCAATGGAGCCATTTCTAAAGAAGTTCTTCCCAAGTGTATACCATAAGATGAAAGAGGATACCAATACTAGCAACTACTGCTTATTTGACAGCCAACTACTGACCTCTTTCACATCCTCACTCTACATTTCTGGTCTTATTGCTTCCTTCATCGCGTCTCATGTCACCGGAACCTATGGACGGAAGCCAACCATTATTACCGGAGGTGCTGCTTTCCTTGCTGGTAGTGTCGTTGGTGGTGTAGCTGTTAATGTTTACATGCTCATAATCGGTCGCCTTTTGCTGGGAGTTGGGGTTGGTTTTGCTAACCAGGTAAGGATCCTCTATTCTGCAGGTTCAACTATTCCTCTTCATGGTAGGGTGATAAATTCGTCTAATATATGGTGATTGGCTGATTGCTATCCTTCTATCACAAAAAATGGAGGATAGCATTACCACTCATCCAATTGGGTGAGTTCCGGTGAGACCCACCAAGTAAAAAGTAATTAAGTGGGCCAAATAAAAAATTGTTCAACATGTGCAAGGGTATAATAACTAGTTACTTAAATGTNGGTAGGGTGATAAATTCGTCTAATATATGGTGATTGGCTGATTGCTATCCTTCTATCACAAAAAATGGAGGATAGCATTACCACTCATCCAATTGGGTGAGTTCCGGTGAGACCCACCAAGTAAAAAGTAATTAAGTGGGCCAAATAAAAAATAAGAAGTCAATGGTTTAAATTTTCCTCAACCTATCCATGACTAGGGATCCACACTTTAATTTCTATACCTATATACATGAAAACTTTTGAATTCTACCTGACCCATATGAACCTTTTTGGCATAGCTCAAATTATTTTACACCACTAACATTTCTTTTAGGCTATTATTTGGACTCATCCATTTTCATATAGTTTGAAATTGAATTACTTGTTTCAAAAAATTTGCTTGTTTTACAGGCAGTTCCTCTATATCTCTCCGAAATGGCACCAACACGAATTAGAGGGGCAATAAATAATGGCTTCCAATTCAGCATTAGCACTGGGATTTTATGTGCTTCTCTAATCAATTATGGCACACAAAAAATTGAAGCTGGTTGGGGGTGGAGGATCTCCTTAGCCTTAGCAGCAGTTCCAGCCATAATCGTAACACTAGGTGCACTCTTTCTCCCAGAAACTCCCAACAGCATAATCCAATGCAGCAATAACCATCAAAAGGCCAAGAAAATGCTTCAAAGCATCCGCGGCATAGAAGATGTTCAAGCAGAACTAGATGATCTTGTTGATGCAATTTCTACGTCACAAACAACCAAACAACCATTTACAAACATCTTCAAACGAAAATATAGGCCTCAACTTGTAATGGCAATAGCAATGCCATTTTTCCAGCAAGCAACAGGGGTCAATGTTACTGGCTTCTATGCCCCTTTGCTAGCTAGAACAATTGGTTTAGGTGAAAGTGCCTCACTCATGTGTGTTGTGGTGATTGGCATTGTAGGCCTTGCTGCAAACGTCATAGCAATGCTCCTAGTCGATAAACTCGGCCGTAGAACTTTGTTGTTAGCTGGGAGCATTCAAATGTTTGTAGCACAAAGTATTATTGGAGGGATATTCGCAACTCAACTCAAAGACCACGGTGGAGTGAGTAAAGGGTATGCTTATTTGGTTTTGTTTTTCATATTGGTATACACTGCTGGGTTTGCATGGTCATGGGGGCCACTAGGATGGGCAATACCAAGTGAGATTTTCCCTATGGAAATTCGATCAGCTGGGCAAAGCGTGACCGTAGCAGTCAACTTTATCTCCACTTTTATTGTTGCTCAGACTTTTCTAGCCATGCTTTGCCTCTTTAAGTCCGGGATTTTCTTCTTCTTCACTGCTTGGCTGGTGGTAATGGCTATATTTGTCCACTATTTCTTGCCAGAGACTAAGAATGTGCCCATTGAACAGATGGAGAAAATATGGCAGGAACATTGGTTTTGGAAAAAAATGGTGGGAGAAGTGAAAAATAAAGAAAGCAAGGTGAATTATCCCTAAGCTTGTAGTTACAAACCTACAATCCCTCTCCACTCCCAAGGAAATCACTAATCAATAAAGTCAATTATTTTGGCCATAAAACCAATAACAAAATACTAGTGGAGTTCCAACTGGGAGAGTAGCTTTCTATGTTTCATTCTCTCGCAAATAAGACTTCAGTCTTAGTTTTTCTAATTATCTTGTAGGAATTGAGTTTTGTGTTTTCCAATGCACAAAGAGTGAATTGTGGAAGTCATTTTGGTATCTTCCCCCTCTTAATGTCCTCTCTCTTTAGAATCCTCTATTATTTCTTCTTTAAATTTTAAATTTCTATATCATTCTTTGATCTACTC
>QAOA01003991.1:119656-129781 GCA_003255065.1 Cercis canadensis | reverse complement strand
CGAGATGAGGTGCGCGGCGGCCGAATGTGTTCTACCGACGGGGCGATGTCGGCTTCGTCCGCTGGATCTTGAAAGGTAGGCGGACGAGGTGGTGGTGGTGGATGGAGTCCCAGGGACTGACACATCATCTGTAGAGTGGATTGCACCCACTGGTGATGTGCCAGCTCATAGGACATCCACTGATGCCTATGGTGTCGCTCCCGCCGGTTGTCTAGAATTAGGCGGTTGACTCGGGTTCTTGTGCCATCGACTTCAACCTCGATCCGAGCCAACTGCCTCTCTAGGGCTGTTGGTTTCCTGTCTTCCTCGTCGGCTTCAGTGGACGGGATACCAGGAGGGGATTGTGGCGGGAGAGGTGCGGATGTGCTCGGCTCCTCCGCCGGTGGTTCTTCAGGTTGTGGTTGTGGTGGTGGTGCATCGCTCACCGGGGCCTCCATCTTTGGCGCTGCAGGGCTGCCAGGTACAGCTTTTTATGGAGCACCGGCTAGGGCAAAGTAGGTGCCCTGGCTGTCAGTACGGCGCTCCACCATTCCCATTGCCCTCAGGGTGTCCATGCCCAGCGGCAAAGGTCGACAAGCGACCGTGAGGGTCGACTCGTCACCCAGCACATCCAGGTGGCGAGCAAGGCGGGTGATGACTGATCCTCCGCCGATGGCTCCGAAGTTTCCTCGATGGAGATAGCCCTTGATCAGTTGAATGAAAGCGTATCCCAGGTGGCAATGGCTCTTCTCCTTAAGGCATTGGAGGTAGAAGAGGTCCCTCTTAGTCACCACGCCTGTGCTCTCCTTTCTGGCGTTCAGTGAGTGCACCAGCAGCTTATGGATGTATCTAAGCGCTGGTGACCGGAGGGTGGATGCCTTGGACCGCTTGGCCTCATAAGTGGCTTCAGTGCTCACTTCGAGCCAGCATTCTGCCGGGTCTTTGCTGGTATAGGACCAGTCCAGCAAGAAGGTGTTTTCCGGCCTGATTTCTGCAGACGGCCGTCCAGCTAACCCCGCCGCCTCAGTGAACTCTTGGAGGTTCATGCTATGCATGAACGAGCCGAGACGGAACCTGATCGAGTCTGGCTCATACCATGTCGTGTTGTTGGCTGTGAAGGTAGTGTTGACCTCTATAGTGGCGAGAAACTCCAGGGTGAGTTCTCTATATGCCGGTTCCTGGAGCTCGAAGATGTCGCCCCACTGTCCTGGACTGAGGAGTTGGCGAATCTCCTCATCGAGGCCAAGCTCCTGCAACACTAGCCATACCGGGTATCGGCTAGGTTCAAACGACTTTGTTGAGAGCTTGGCCAACCGCTCCCGATGTTCGGCACCTTGAAAACGGAGGAATGGGTGAATGGATATGTCAGGGGCCCCTGACCTTCTCTTCTTAGCTGGAGGAGAAGGTGATTCTGGAGGGTTTGGCCGGTTCTTCCTTGTCTTCAGTTTCTCCCGGCGAGGTTGTGCGTCATCAGTACGCTTCGTCATTTTAGTGTCCTGGAAAACAAATTTAATAAGTAAGTTGCCAAATTTGGATAAATGAGCATACAAGAGTGGTATCACAAACAGAATATGCATGCAAAATCCAGTTGATGCATAACATTGAGCTATTTCAAAATGGGAAAATGCATGTCTAAATGATAAAACCACAAGTCTCAAAACAGTAATTCAGCAAGTATTCTCATAATCTCAGTACATGCACAGATTTATCCAATGGCCATTAATCAGATTTCAATTTCCACAAGCAGTTAATCAACTGAAATGCCAATTCCCACATGTTTACTAACCCAACACCACTCTAAAAGCAATAATTCAACAAAGAGTTATGCACAAGGCAGCAGGGTAGTGAAATTGAAATTCAGTATACTAGTTCAGTGCCCCACACTATCTCTCGAATCCTATCTCATTTTCATAATTCCAATTTCTAACATCAGATATTTACCCAAGTCTTCATCATCAATTACCCCACTAACAAGTAAACAAAATCAGGTTCCTCATCCAAAATTTATTCTCTGGTCATAGTACAATAGAATTCAACATCAATTCCTACTGCTAAACAAGGAACTCAGATAATGCATCCACAGTAATGATCATTACCAGCTGAGAAAACACAACCTATGCATGAATTTTTGGATGAATTAACCAAATCCACAGGACAATATCCATGATAGTGGCTAAATGAGGAATTTGTAAAATGAACAACTATCCCTAACAACAACTTGCAATAGATTAACAGAAATTCAGCATGGAATTAGAGTGGTGACAGCAATGGTACTTTCAGGATAACACCCTCAACCTCAGTAGATTCCCCCAATGATCTATTCTTACAGTCAATTCAGTATACTATGCCATCCTAAATCTCCTCACTAAGCACAAATTATGCAGCAGTTATCTCAGTGATATTATGATTCCAATTCTGATGCAACCTAGGTAAAATTCCCTCACTCAATTCATATTATGCAGACAACAATCATAGAGCACATAAATTATGCAGATAACCACCATATGAACTAAGCTAGGCACATAGAGCAAACACTCATAATCAAAACATAGCAGAAGATAAGAAGAATTAAGAATGTCATACCTGTAGGAAGCAGAGTAATCGAAAATTGCAAAAGAACTGCTGCAATGTGTGTGCTGATGTGGTGAATTGGGGAAATGTGACTAGGGCAAAGAATTTGGGGCTTAACTGGATTGGGATTGGCCGGAAATGGGTGGGGGATGCTCGGAAAAGCTAGGGATTTGAGAGAAAATGAGAAGAAGGGGAATTTCAGAAGTGATGAAATGCCCTGCGATTTCAGCTTTTAAAGTTTCTGAGTTGAAATGCCCTGCGAATTCAGCTTTTAAAGTTTCTGAGTGACACGCCTACAACACGGCCGTGTTATGTGGGCGTGTCGTGCTGTAAAGTGGAGACACGGGATAAACACGTGGGGTGTTGTTTAAGTAACACGGGCGTGACTGCCCCGTGTCTCAGACCGTGTTCAAAGTTAGAATATTTGAATTAAGTGACACGGTCACAACACGGCCGTGTTAGTGACCGTGTTCGTGATCTGGCAAAATTATATACTTACCTGAGACAACACATGGGCATGTCTAGGGACAATTAATTCTGGGTAAGTGACACGGGGGTGAACACGGGCGTGTCAGAGACCGTGTCTGCCTGTTGGATTCCTGTGAGAGTTACACGTTCACTGCCACGGCCATGTGTGTGCCCGTGTCTATCATCTGAGCTCTCTGTATAGTGAACACGGGCACGACATGGGCGTGTTCCAGACCGTGTTGTATCTCTGAGCTCTCTGCCCTCTTCACACGGTTCATGACACGGGCGTGTTCCAGACCGTGTTCTATCCTGAGATACCAAAAACAAAACTTAATGAACAAAAATGACAAAAATGAAGATGTAAAACAAAAACAGAATGAAAATAACTAAAAGTAAATAAGGAAAAAGGTTTAAAAACTTGGGTTGCCTCCCAAGAAGCGCTTAATTTTAAAGTCCTCAGCCGGACTATCTCGGAGATTATGCTGATGCAGTGAGGGCCATTGAAGAAATGTGGTGTTTAACCCCATCTCCCCAGTAATGCTTAAGTCGTTGCCCATTAACCTTGAAACTCCTTCCCGTTTCTCTGTCAGCCACCTCAATCGCTCCATAGGGGTATACTGTCTTGACCATAAATGGTCCTGACCACCTTGATTTCAGCTTTCCCGGGAAGAGTCTCAGTCTTGAATTGTACAGCAAGACTTGTTGTCCTGGTTCAAAAATCCTTTGGATGATTTTTTTATCATGCCATTTCTTTGTCTTCTCTTTGTAAAGCTTGGAACTCTCATAAGCTTTATATCTGAATTCATCCAGTTCGTGAAGTTGAAGTACCCTTTTTTCCCCTGCTTTTGCCAGGTCAAAATTTAGGATCTTCGTGGCCCACCATGCTTTGTGCTCCAATTCGACAGGCAAATGACAAGCCTTGCCATACACTAACTGATACGGAGACATGCCAAGAGGTGTCTTCAATGCAGTACGGTACGCCCAAAGAGCATCATCGAGTTTCAGGGCCCAATCCTTTCTAGAGGCGTTGACAGTCTTCTCAAGAATTCTCTTCAACTCTCTGTTTGACACTTCAACTTGACCACTGGTTTGTGGATGATATGGAGTTGCTATGCGGTGTCTCACTCCATACTTGCTCAATAAAGCGTCCATTCGCTTATTACAGAAGTGAGTGCCCTCATCACTGATCAAAGCTCTTGGAACTCCAAATCTTGAAAATATATTCTTCTTGAGGAAACTCATAACTATCTGAGCATCATCGGTTCTTGTGGCAGTTGCTTCAACCCATTTAGACACGTAATCAACTGCGACCAGAATATACTCATTAGAGTATGATGATAGGAAAGGACCCATGAAGTCTATTCCCCAAACATCAAACAATTCAACTTCGAGTACTGAATTCAGAGGCATTTCATGCCTTTTTGAGATGTTGCCGGTCCTTTGGCAGCGGTCACACATCTTCACATAGTCATAGGCATCTTTGAAGATTGTTGGCCAGTAGAACCCTGATTGGAGAACTTTGGCAGCTGTCCGATCTCCACTGAAATGGCCACCATAGTTTGAAGCATGGCAATGCCACAATATATCCTTCACCTCTTCTTGTGAGACACATCTCCTCAAGAGCCCGTCAACACATTTTCGCAGCAAATAAGGCTCGTCCCAGACATAGAACTTAGCCTCATGAAGGAATCTCTTTAACTGTTGGGAATTTAGATCTACAGGTAGAACCTTAGCAGCTTTAAAGTTTGCAAAATCAGCATACCATGGCAAGCTGTGCACTGCGAAGAGTTGTTCGTCTGGGAACTCCTCATTGATGGGAAGAGGTGTAGCTTGGTTCTTCTCTTGTTGCTCAATCCTAGACAGGTGATCAGCCACCACATTGTCCATTCCTTTCTTGTCCTTTATCTCCAGATCAAATTCTTGCAACAGCAAGATCCAGCGGATGAGCCTAGGCTTGGAATCCTGTTTAGCAAAGAGATACCTAAGAGCTGCATGATCAGTATATACAATAACCTTGGCACCTACTAAATAAGAGCGGAATTTATCAAATGCAAAAACAATGGCTAACAACTCTTTTTCAGTAGTGGCATAGTTAAGTTGAGCAGAATCTAACACATGACTTGCATAGTATATGGCATGCAATAATTTGTTTTTTCTCTGCCCCAAGACAGCACCTACAGCTATGTCACTAGCATCACACATGAGTTCAAAAGGTAAATCCCAATCAGGTGGGATCACCACAGGGGCGGTTATCAACTTTTGCTTCAATGTATTAAAAGCTAACAGACATTCCTTATTGAAAGTAAAAGTTTCATCTTTCACAAGCAGGTTACATAGGGGTTTAGCAATTTTAGAAAAATCCTGAATAAATCTTCTATAAAAGCCTGCGTGTCCCAAAAAACTACGCACCTCTTTGACAGTAGTAGGAGGGGGTAATTTTTCAATTACCTCCACTTTAGCCCTATCGACCTCTATCCCCTTGGCAGAAATTTTATGCCCTAAAACAATCCCCTCTCTGACCATAAAATGGCACTTTTCCCAATTCAAAACCAAATTTGTTTCTTGGCATCTTTTTAACACTAACGACAGATTATGCAAGCAATTATCATAAGAAGAGCCAAAAACAGAAAAGTCATCCATAAATATTTCTATAAATTTTTCATTCATGTCAGAGAATATGGAAAGCATACACCTTTGAAAAGTGGCCGGGGCATTGCACAATCCGAATGGCATCCTCCGATAAGCATACACTCCATAGGGGCAAGTGAAGGCGGTCTTTTCCTGATCCTCCGGAGCTATGGCAATTTGGTTGTAACCCGAATACCCGTCCAGAAAACAGTAATGCTCATGACCGGCTAGGCGCTTCAGCATCTGATCTATAAAAGGGAGAGGGAAATGGTCCTTCCTCGTGGCATCATTCAGTTTTTTGTAGTCGATGCATACGCGTCATCCCGTGACTGTTCTAGTAGGAATTAGTTCATTTTTTTCATTCATCACCACCGTTGTCCCTCCTTTCTTGGGCACCACCTGAACTGGGCTTACCCATGAACTGTCCGAGATAGGGTAAATAACTCCAGCATCTAGGAGTTTTACCACTTCCTTTCGCACTACTTCCTTCATGATTGGATTTAGTCTCCTTTGGGGCTATACAACAGCTTTGTGGTTTTCTTCCATGAGGATCTTGTGCATACAAAAAGATGGACTGATGCCTTTTAAATCAGCAATCGACCATCCAATGGCGCTCTTATACCTCCTCAATACCCGTAACAGTTTCTCCTCCTCTAACTTAGTCAATCCGGAATTAATGATAACGGGAGAGGAATTATTCTCACCAAGGAAGGCATACTTCAAGGTCAGCGGCAGTGGCTTGAGCTCAACTTTTGGAGATTGCTCGTGATTCACCTCTCTTTTTAATTCTTCTAGCTTAGGTGGTGCGGATGTCGAATACGATGGTAGAGCATCCAATAATGCTACATGTTCTGCGCATGCTGAATCTCCTGCTAAATCTATTATGGTCACTGCATCCACCAAAACTCTTTCAAGAGGACAAGAGGTTAGATTCTCCCTGAACGTGCTAGCAATGATAGAGTCCAGAATATCCAGGCGGAAGCATTCCTCTTTCTCCATAGGATGTTGCATCGCACTAAACACATTGAAGATCACTTTCTCATCTTGAACTTTCAGGGTCAGAGTCCCATCAGCTACATCTATCAATGCTCTCCCTGTAGCTAGAAATGACCGTCCCAAGATCAGCGGAATCTCTCCATCCTCCTCCATGTCTAGGACAACAAAATCCACCGGAAAGATGAACTTGTCAACCTTAACCAAGACGTCCTCTACTAAACCGTAGGGATGTTTGACAGACCGGTCGGCAAGCTGCAGTGTAATCATGGTGGGTTTTGCTTGACCAATTCCCAACCTCTTGAAGATAGATAGAGGCATAAGGCTCACACTCGCTCCCAGATCACATAATGCCTTCCCAAAAGTGATGTCTCCAATAGTGCATGGAATAGAGAAACTCCCTGGATCTTTGAGCTTTGGAGGCAATTTCCTCTGTAGAATAGCGCTGCACTCCTCTGTCAACATGACTGTCTCATCATCTCTGATTGTTCTTTTCTTGGTCAGGAGATCCTTCATAAATTTCACATAGGATGGCATTTGTTCCAGTGCTTCAGCAAAAGGTATATTTATCTGTAATTTCTTGAAAACCTCTAAGAACTTGCTGAATTGCTTTTCATCCTGGTGTTTCTTGAGCCTTTGAGAAAAAGGCACATTGACTGGAGGTATTGTAGCACAAGGTCTGGTCAATTTCTCCCCCTTTTCTCCACTTTCTGCCTCAGTGGGGCGGCTAGATACTGTGTCCCCATTTGTCCTATTTACCTTATCATCTTTCTCTTTTGGTGTTTCTTGTCTTGGACTGGGCTCCAGCACTTTTCCGCTCCTTGTAGTTATGGCCTTGATATGCTCCTTAGGATTCGGAATAGTATCACTGGGAAAGGATCCTTGAGGTCTGTCTGCCAACTGTCTCGCTATCTGCCCCACTTGAGTTTCCAACTTCTGAATTGATGCATCTTGATTTCTGAACCCGCTCCTGGTTTCCTCCATAAATGTTGCAGTTTTATGAATGAAAGCTGAGGTTTGAGTGGTCAATTTCTCTAATGCACTCTCTAAAGAAGGACTCTTCTCATTGGTTTAAGGTTGTGAAGCATGACCTTGAGTTGTCTGCTGTGGGGACTGATATGAGTAGTTGGGTCTGTGGGAACCCCCTTGATTTCCTTGATTACCCCATGAGAAATTTGGGTGATTCCTCCACCCCAGATTATATGTAGGAGCATAAGGATTATTCTGAGGTCTGGAAGGATTTCCCATGTAGTTCACTTGCTCTTGAGACACTGGGGGTCCAAACATGTTACCCGGACACTCTCCATTTGCATGGCTCCCTGCACAAAAGTCACAAACTGGTGGAGAGTAATTGACTGCATTCACGTTGACAGTCTCAAACTTCTTGGACAGCTCAACCACCTGTTGTGTCAATAGCTTGTTCTGGGCTAACAGTGCATTTAGTGTCCCGACTTCCATGACGCCTCTCTTCACTATGGATCTCTCTCCTTGACTCTGGTAGTCATTACAAGCCATCTTCAATAGCTTGTTCTGGGCTAACAGTGCATCTAGTGTCCCGACTTCGATGACGCCTCTCTTGACTATGGATCTCTCTCCTTGACTCTGGTAGTCATTACAAGCCATCTTCTCAAACAAATCCCAGGCTTGCTCCGGAGTTTTATAATTTACAGCTCCTCCTGCTGCAACATCCACATTCGCTTTTGTGTGAGGAAGCATACCATTGTAAAAACTCTGGACCTGGATCCAAAATTCGAATGAGTGATGTGGGCATCTCCTCAATATATCATTGTACCGCTCCCAAGCTTCACTCAATGATTCTCCATCTTGTTGGCGAAATGAAGTAATTTCTGTACTCAACCTTGCTGATTTGGAAGGAGGGAAATATCGAGCTAGAAACTTGTTCACCAAATCTGACCAAGTGGTGATGCTGCCCCTTGGTTGAGAATCCAACCAGCTTCTGGCCTTATCTCTCACAGAGAAAGGGAAAAGCCTGAGTCGAATTGCATCATCACTCACCCCGTTCAACTTCACTGTGTCACAAATCTGCAGAAAGTTGGCTATGTGCCCATTTGGATCTTCTAGCACACTTCCACTGAACTGATTGTGCTGCACTAACTGAAGAAGAGCTGGTTTAAGTTCAAAATGATTGGCCTGAACAGGTGGTCCTGTTATACTCGCTCCACACCCTGTGGCTGTTGGGATAGAGTATTCCATGAGTGTTCGCGGTGGAGGGTTTTGTCCAACTCCATTGCCATTATTGTGCAGTGGAGGATTCTGGTTTTGTTCTGCCATAACTGTCTGATGTGCTTGTCTTGCTCCTCTAGTCTGCTTGCGAAGTCTTCTAGCTGTTCTCTCAATCTCAGGATCAAAAGCTAATGAGCTGGAATCGAGAGTACCTCGCATACACCAAGATTAAAGTAGGATAAGCAATTGAGAGAGACAAATTAACAACAGATAAACTATTTGAACCAGATTAACTAACAGAAAATTAAAAATCCAAATTAGGACCTAGTTGGTTACTATTTAGGACCTAGTTGGTTACGATTAATATTGCTAAAATACCGTTAATTCCCGGCAACGGCGCCAAAAACTTGATGAGACTTTTTCCGGCAAGTGTACCGGATCACACAAGTAATATAATAGTGAGTAGAGTATCGTTCCCACGAGGATTAAGGCTAACAACTACCAATTTCACCAATAAAGATTCTATTTGGAAAGATAAATGGTTTGGATTGAAGGCAGCCCTGGAATGAGTAGCTGCAATTAACTAAGTAACAAACTAAGTAACAAAACTCTAATAATATCGTAACAATCTTTAAGAAACAATCTAAATGTGAAATTGATAATAAAAATGAGAAAGGTTAGGGGTTGATTTCATTCACTTGCAAATTCGATTCCCTCATAGACAAGGTAATCTCAGAAACAATACTGGACTACTTATTTCAGTTACAATTACTTTGTTGTTGGTTCATTTCCTTAAAGTGATTGAACCCAATTCCTTGGTGAAACAATCATCTCTATACCAATTACTTGTCCAATTCCTTGACACAACTAATTAATCTAAGTGATTTGGTTCTAGGAAATTAATCTGATACCACCTAAACGAAGTTATCTATTCCTAGATTAGCTCAATTTAGGACAGAATTTACAGAGCACATTCGGATCTTACTATTCCTAGTATTGAAACGAATATCTTAACCATTCAAATGGTAGCTAATCATTTAAAGGCATTAATAATAGTAAATTCCATTCAACAAAAGGAGTTGTACTAAAACAAGTTTATTTAGCATTTAAAGGCATTAATAACAGTAAATTTCATTCAACAAAAGGATTTGTACTAAAACAAGTTTATTCAATCTTGAAACCTCATTATAATTGAATTACATCAAACCCCTAACACTAAGAATTTAGCTACTCATACTTGAATTCAATAAAAGCAAATAGGTAAAGTTCAACATGAGATGAAAAGAAGAAGAAGAAGAAGAA
>QAOA01003991.1:64045-118416 GCA_003255065.1 Cercis canadensis | reverse complement strand
TATATTAATAGCATTAATAAGCAAAGAAAAACCAGTATTCAGCACAGGGTATTCTAACTACAAACTTCAAGTTTAGCAAGTATAAACTAATTTCTAGCACTCCTAAGTCCATTACACTTCAATAGTTACTTCTTAATGCAGCAAGTCTCAAAGTAGACTACTAAGCATAAAAACTTAAGCACACTTCAAAACCAGTTATCCAGGAGATTGCAAAAGTACATTATTCCCGTTCTACATGCCAGAGGACTCACATGTATATAATTAAGAAATTCTACCCCCCCACACTTAAATCATGCATTGTCCACAATGAATGGCACACAAATAAATGGTGAATGCAGAAACAGAATCAAACAGGCATTGAAATATAAATGAATGAAAAGAAAATGAGAAAATAGTTTAAACTACTCCCTGGAAGGTGCTTCAGAAGGTTGGTCAGTGGATGGTGGAGAGTCAGACCGTGGAGGTTGGGATGAGGTACGCGGCGGCCGAATTTGCTCTACTACCGGTGTGATGTCAGCATCGTTCCCTGGAAGGTGCTTCAGAAGGTTGGTCGGTGGATGGTGGAGAGTCAGACCGTGGAGGTCGGGATGAGGTGCGCGGTGGCCGAATCTGCTTCACTGCTGGTGTGATGTCAGCATCGTCCGCTGGATCCTGAAATGTGGGCAGACGAGGTGGAGGTGGAGGCTGGAGTCACAAGGACTGACACATCATCTGTAGAGTGGATTGCACCCACTGGTGATGTGCCAGCTCATAGGACATCCACTGATGCCTATGATGTCTCTCCCTTCGGTTGTCCAGGATCAGGCGGTTGACTCGAGTTCTGGTGCCATCTACTTCAACTTCGATCCGAGCCAACTGCCTCTCAAGAGCTGTTGGTTTCCTATCTTCCTCATCAGCATCAGTGGACGGGATAGTAGGAGGTGATTGTGGTGGGAAAGGTGCGGATGTGCTTGGCTCCGCTGCCGGTGGTTCTTCAAATGGTGGTGGTGCATCGCCCACCGGGGCATCCATTGCTGGCTCCTCGACTGGTGGACTGCCAGGTACCGCTCGTGGTGGAGCACCGGCTAAAGCAAAATATATGCCCTGGCCGTCTGTGCGGCGCTCCAACATCCCCATGGCTCTGAGGGTGTCCATGCCCAGCGGCAGCGGTCGACAGGCGACCGTGAGGGTGGACTCGTCACCCAACACATCCAAGCGGCGAGCGAGGCGGGTAATGATTGATCCTCCGCCTATAGCTCCGAAGTTGCCTCGTTGGAGATAGCCCTTGATTAATTGGATGAAGGCATATCCCAGGTGGCAATGGCTCTTCTCCTTGATGCATTGGAGGTAGAAGAGGTCCCTCTTACTCACCACGCCTGTGCTCTCCCTTCTGGCGTACAATGAGTGCACCAGCAGCTTGTGGATGTATCTGAGTGCGGGTGATCGGAGGGTGGATGCCTTGGACCGCTTGGCTTCATAAGTGGCTTCAGTGTTTACTTCTAGCCAGCATTCTGCCGGGTCTTTGCTGGTAAAGGACCAATCCAGCAAGAAGGTGTTCTCTGGTCTGATTTCTGTAGACGGCTGTCCAGCTAACCCTGCCACCTCAGTGACCTCTTCCAGGTTCATGCTATGCATGAACGAGCCGAGACGGAATCTGATCGAGTTTGGCTCATACCACGTCGTGTTGGTAGCTGTGAAGGTGGTATTGATCTCTACAGTTGCGAGAAACTCCAGGGTGAGTTCTCTGTATGCCGGTTCTTGGAGCTCGAAGACATTTCCCCACTGTCCTGGACTGAGGAGTTGGCGAATCTCCTCGTCAATCCGTAGCTCCTGTAACACTAGCCATACTGGGTATTGGCTAGGTTCAAACGACTTGGTTGAGAGCTTGGCTAGCCGCTCCTGGTGCTCAGCCCCTTGGAATCTGAGGAATGGATGAACTGAAGTGTCGGCGGCTCCTGATCTTCTCTTCTTAACAGGTGGAGAAGGTGACTCTGGAGGGTTTGGACGGTTCTTCCTCGTCTTCAACTTCTCTCGGCGTGGTTGAGCATCATCAGTGCGCTTTGTCATGTTGGTGTCCTGTGAAAACCAATTCAGTGAGTTACCTAACATGGACAAATGAATACACTATAGTGGTACCAAAAACAGAACATGCATGCAAGTTCAACTGAAATGCTAATTCCCACATGTTTACTAACCCAACATAACTCTTAACAGCAAGAATTCAATAGAGACTTATACACAAGGCAGCAGGGTAGTTGTATTGGAATTCAGTATATCAATTCAGTACCCCACATTATCTCTCTAATCCTATCTCATTTTCATAATTCCAATTCCTAAGCTTAGATATTAAACCAAGTCATCACCGTCAAATTCCCTACTAACAATTAAACAAAATCAGGTTCCTCAACAAAGATTTATTCTCTGGTCATAGTACAGTATAATTCAACCTCAATTCCTACAGTGCTTGACAAGAAAATCAGATATTCCAAAAATCCCTGAATCAATCTCCAAAGCAATGATCATTACCAGAGAAAGAGACACAATCCATACAGTCATTTTCAAGTGAATTAACAAATTCCACAGGATAAATGCCCCCAACAAACTACTTGCAGTAAATTAACTAAATTTACAGCATGAAATTACTGTGGTGACAGTAATGAGAATTATAGATAACAGTATTGTCTACCAAATTTCTCAACATCAGCAGATTCCCAAAAGCAATAGCAATCAAGAGCAATGCTAAGGGACACTAATTGCAGAAAGATAAACCAATTCTAAAACACCCTACGTGCCTTAGAATCAAATACAGAAGCAGCATTCCATTTGTTTATAACAGTTATTCATGGGACAATCAACCTTCCCCCAATTCATATACTAAATAAGGCAAGTACAACTCAACAACACTTCTCAATCAGAATAGGCAGAAGTGATAGACTAACATAAAGAATGAATACATACCTGTGGATGAAGTAAGAAATGAGCAGAAATGAACTTGTGAAGAATGCAGAAAGTAACCGAGAGTGCTGGTGTGGGGTGGTGTGGAAACTGGATTCAAGCAAGAAATTGAGACTTTGAGGATAGGGATTGGCCGGAAATGATGGTGGGATGCTTGGAATAGCTAGGGATTTGAGAGAGAATGAGAAGAAGAGGGATTTCTGAAGTGAGTGAATGGCCCTCGAACTGAGCTTTTAAAGTTTTCTGAGAGACACGCCCACAACACGGCCGTGTTCTGTGGCCGTGTCGTGCTTTAAGGGAGAGACACGGGGAGAACACGTGGGGTGTTTAAGTGACACGGGGGTGATGTTTAAGTGACACGGGCGTGACCGCCCCGTGTCTCAGACCGTGTCCAAAGTGAGAATATTTGAATTAAGTGACACGGTCACAACACGGCCGTGTTTGTGACCGTGTTCGTGATCTGGCAAAATTAAATACTTACCTGAGACAACACATGGGCTTGGCTAGGGACAATTAATTTTGGGTAAGTGACACGGGGGTGAACACGGGCGTGTCAGAGACCGTGTCTGCCTGTTGGATTCCTGTGAGAGTTGCACGCTCACTGCCACGGCCATGTGTGTGCCCGTGTCTCTCCTCTGAGCTCTCTGTATGGTGAACACAGGTCACGACACGGGCGTGTTCCAGACCGTGTAGTCTTCCTGAGCTCTCTGCCCTCTTCACACGGGTCATGACACGGGCGTGTCACTGGCCGTGTTCTCTCCTGATATACCAAAAACAAAACTTAATGAACAAAAATGACAAAAATGAAGATGAAAAACAAAGACACAATGAAACAACTAAAAGTAAATAAGGACAAAGGGTTAAAAACTTGGGTTGCCTCCCAAGAAGCGCTTAATTTTAAAGTCCTCAGCCGGACTATCTCGGAGATTATGCTGATGCAGTGAGGACCATTGAAGAAATGTGGTGTTTAACGCCATCTCCCCAGTAATGCTTAAGTCGTTGCCCATTAACCTTGAAACTCCTTCCTGTTTCCCTGTCAGCCACCTCAATAGCTCCATAGGGGTATACTGTCTTGACCATAAATGGTCCTGACCACCTTAAGTCGTTGCCCATTAACCTTGAAACTCCTTCCCGTTTCTCTGTTAGCTACCTCAATCGCTCCATAGGGGTATACTGTCTTGACCATAAATGGTCCTGACCACCTTGATTTCAGCTTTCCCGGGAAGAGTCTCAGTCTTGAATTGTACAGTAAGACTTGTTGTCCTGGTTCAAAAATCCTTTGGGTGATTTTTTTATCATGCCATTTCTTTGTCTTCTCTTTGTAAAGCTTGGAACTCTCATAAGCTTTATATCTGAATTCATCCAGTTCGTGAAGTTGAAGTACCCTTTTTTCCCCTGCTTTTGCCAGGTCAAAATTTAGGATCTTCGTGGCCCACCATGCTTTGTGCTCCAATTCGACAGGCAAATGACAAGCCTTGCCATACACTAACTGATACGGAGACATGCCAAGAGGTGTCTTCAATGCAGTACGGTACGCCCAAAGAGCATCATTGAGTTTCAGGGCCCAATCCTTTCTAGAGGCGTTGACAGTCTTCTCAAGAATTCTCTTCAACTCTCTGTTTGACACTTCAACTTGACCACTGGTTTGTGGATGATATGGAGTTGCTATGCGGTGTCTCACTCCATACTTGCTCAATAAAGCGTCCATTCGCTTATTACAGAAGTGAGTGCCCTCATCACTGATCAAAGCTCTTGGAACTCCAAATCTTGAAAATATATTCTTCTTGAGGAAACTCATAACTATCTGAGCATCATCGGTTCTTGTGGCAGTTGCTTCAACCCATTTAGACACGTAATCAACTGCGACCAGAATATACTCATTAGAGTATGATGATGGGAAAGGACCCATGAAGTCTATTCCCCAAACATCAAACAATTCAACTTCGAGTACTAAATTCAGAGGCATTTCATGCCTTTTTGAGATGTTGCCGGTCCTTTGGCAGCAGTCACACGGCTTCACATAGTCATAGGCGTCTTTGAAGATTGTTGGCTAGTAGAACCCTGATTGGAGAACTTTGGCAGCTGTCCGATCTCCACTGAAATGGCCACCATAGTTTGAAGCATGGCAATGCCACAAAATATCCTTCACCTCTTCTTGTGAGACACATCTCCTCAAGAGGCCGTCAACACATTTTCGCAGCAAATAAGGCTCGTCCCAGACATAGAACTTAGCCTCATGAAGGAATCTCTTCAATTGTTGGGAGTTTAGATCTACAGGTAGAACCTTAGCAGCTTTAAAGTTTACAAAATCAGCATACCATGGCAAGCTGTGCACTGCCAAGAGTTGTTCGTCTGGGAACTCCTCATTGATGGGAAGAGGTGTAGCTTGGTTCTTCTCTTGTTGCTCAATCCTAGATAGGTGATTAGCCACCACATTGTCCATTCCTTTCTTGTCCTTTATCTCCAGATCAAATTCTTGCAACAGCAAGATCCAGCGGATGAGCCTAGGCTTGGAATCCTGTTTAGCAAAGAGATACCTAAGAGCTGCATGATCAGTATATACAATAACCTTGGCACCTACTAAATAAGAGCGGAATTTATCAAATGCAAAAACAATGGCTAACAACTCTTTTTCAGTAGTGGCATAGTTAAGTTGAGCAGAATCTAACACATGACTTGCATAGTATATGGCATGCAATAATTTGTTTTTTCTCTGCCCCAAGACAGCACCTACAGCTATGTCACTAGCATCACACATAAGTTCAAAAGGTAAATCCCAATCAGGTGGGATCACCACAGGGGCAGTAATCAACTTTTGTTTCAATGTATTAAAAGCTAACAGGCATTCCTTATTGAAATCAAAAGTTTCATCTTTCACAAGCAGGTTACATAGGGGTTTAGCAATTTTAGAAAAATTCTGAATAAACCTTCTATAAAAGCCTGCGTGTCCCAAAAAACTACGCACCCCTTTGACAGTAGTAGGAGGGGGTAATTTTTCAATTACCTCTACTTTAGCCCTGTCGACCTCTATCCCCTTGGCAGAAATTTTATGCCCTAAAACAATCCCCTCTCTGACCATAAAATGGCACTTTTCCCAATTCAAAACCAAATTGGTTTCTTGGCATCTTTTTAACACTAATGACAGATTATGCAAGCAATTATCATAAGAAGAGTCAAAAACAGAAAAGTCATCCATAAATATTTCTATAAATTTCTCATTCATGTCAGAGAATATGGAAAGCATACACCTTTGAAAAGTGGCCGGGGCATTGCACAATCCGAATGGCATCCTCCGATAAGCATACACTCCATAGGGGCAAGTGAAGGCGGTCTTTTCCTGATCCTCCGGAGCTATGGCAATTTGGTTGTAACCCGAATATCCGTCCAGAAAACAGTAATGCTCATGACCGGCTAGGCGCTCCAGCATCTGATCTATAAAAGGGAGAGGGAAATGGTCCTTCCTAGTGGCATCATTCAGTTTTCTGTAGTCGATGCATACGCGCCATCCAGTCCTGCGTGTCCCAAAAAACTATGCACCCCTTTGACAGTAGTAGGAGAGGGTAATTTTTCAATTACCTCTACTTTAGCCCTGTCGACCTCTATCCCCTTGGCAGAAATTTTATGCCCTAAAACAATCCCTTCTCTGACCATAAAATGACATTTTTCCCAATTCAACACCAAATTGGTTTCTTGGCATCTTTTTAACACTAATGACAGATTATGTAAGCAATTATCATAAGAAGAGCCAAAAACAGAAAAGTCATCCATAAATATTTCTATAAATTTTTCATTCATGTCAGAGAATATGGAAAGCATACACCTTTGAAAAGTGGCCGGGGCATTGCACAATCCGAATGGCATCCTCCGATAAGCATACACTCCATAGGGGCAAGTGAAGGCGGTCTTTTCCTGATCCTCCGGAGCTATGGCAATTTGGTTGTAACCCGAATACCCGTCCAGAAAACAGTAATGCTCATGACCGGCTAGGCGCTCCAGCATCTGATCTATAAAAGGAAGAGGGAAATGGTCCTTCCTCGTGGCATCATTCAGTTTTCTGTAGTCGATGCATATGCGCCATCCAGTGACTGTTCTAGTGGGAATGAGTTCATTCTTTTCATTCATCACCACTGTTGTCCCTCCTTTCTTGGGCACTACCTGAACTGGGCTTACCCATGAACTGTCCGAGATAGGGTAAATAACTCCAGCATCTAGGAGTTTTACCACTTCCTTTCGCACTACCTCCTTCATGATTGGATTTAGTCTCCTTTGGGGTTGTACAACAGCTTTGTGGTTTTCTTTCATGAGGATCTTGTGCATACAAAAAGATGGACTGATGCCTTTTAAATTAGCAATCGACCATCCAATGGCGCTCTTATACCTCCTCAATACCCGTAACAGTTTCTCCTCCTCTAGCTTAGTCAATCCGGAATTAATGATAACAGGAGAGGAATTATTCTCACCAAGGAAGGCATCCTTCAAGGTCAGCGGCAGTGGCTTGAGCTCAACTTTTGGAGATTGCTCTTGATTCACCTCCCTTTTTAATTCTTCTAGCTTAGGTGGTGCGGATGTTGAATATGATGGTATAGCATCCAATAATGCTACATGTTCTGCGCATGCTGAATCTCCTGCTAAATCTATTATGGTCACTGCATCCACCAAAACTCTTTCAAGAGGACAAGAGGTTAGATTCTCCCTGAACGTGCTAGCAATGATAGAGTCCAGAATATCCAGGCGGAAGCATTCCTCTTTCTCCATAGGATGTTGCATCGCACTAAACACATTGAAGATCACCTTCTCATCTTGAACTTTCAGAGTCAGAGTCCCATCAGCTACATCTATCAATGCTCTCCCAGTAGCTAGAAATGGCCGTCCCAAGATCAGCGGAATCTCACCATCCTCCTCCATGTCTAGGACAACAAAATCCACCGGAAAGATGAACTTGTCAACCTTAACCAAGACATCCTCTACTAAACCGTAGGGATGTTTGACAGACCGGTCGGCAAGCTGCAGTGTAATCATGGTGGGTTTTGCTTGACCAATTCCCAACCTCTTGAAGATAGATAGAGGCATCAGGCTCACACTCACTCCCAGATCACATAATGCCTTTCCAAAAGTGATGTCTCCAATAGTGCATGGAATAGAGAAACTCCCTGGATCTTTGAGCTTTAGAGGCAATTTTCTCTATAGAATAGCGCTGCACTCCTCTGTCAACATGACTGTCTCATCTTCTCCGATTCTTCTTTTCTTTGTCAGAAGATCCTTCATAAATTTCACATAGGATGGCATTTGTTCCAGTGCTTCAGCAAAAGGTATATTTATCTGTAATTTCTTGAAAACCTCTAAGAACTTGCTGAATTGCTTTTCATCCTGGTGTTTCTTGAGCCTTTGAGGAAAAAGCACCTTGACTGGAGGTATTGTAGCACAAGGTCTGGTCAATTTCTCCCTCTCTTCTCCACTTTCTGCCTCAGTGGGGTGGCTAGATACTGTGTCCCCATTTGTCTTATTTACCGTATCATCTTCCTCTTCTGGTGTTTCTTGTCTTGGACTGGGCTCTAGCACTTTTCCGCTCCTTGTAGTTATGGCCTTGATATGCTCCTTAGGATTCGGAATAGTATCACTGGGCAAGGATCCTTGAGGTCTGTCTGCCAACTGTCTCGCTATCTGCCCCACTTGAGTTTCCAACTTCCGAATTGATGCATCTTGATTTCTGAACCCGCTCCTAGTTTTCTCCATAAATGTTGCAGTTTTCTGAATGAAAGCTGAGGTTTGAGTGGTCAATTTCTTTAGTGCACTCTCTAAAGAAGGACTCTTCTCATTGGTTTGAGGTTGTGAAGCATGACCTTGAGTTGTCTGCTGTGGGGACTGATATGAGTAGTTGGGTCTGTGGGAACCTCCTTGATTTCCTTCATTACCCCATGAGAAATTTGGGTGATTCCTCCACCCCGGATTATACGTAGGAGCATAAGGATTATTCTGAGGTCTGGAAGGATTTCCCATGTAATTCACTTGCTCTTGAGACATTGGAGGTCCAAACATGTTGCCCGGACACTCTCCATTTGCATGGCTCCCTGCAAAAAAGTCACAAACTGGTGGAGAGTAATTGACTGCATTCACCTTGACAGTCTCAAACTTCTTGGACAGCTCAGCCACCTGTTGTGTCAATAGCTTGTTCTGGGCTAACAGTGCATCTAGTGTCCCGACTTCCATGACGCCTCTCTTGACTATGGATCTCTCTCCTTGACTCTGGTAGTCATTACAAGCCATCTTCTCAAACAAATCCCAGGCTTGCTCCGAAGTTTTATAATTCACAGCTCCTCCTGCTGCAGCATCCACATTTGCTTTGGTGTTAGGAAGCATACCGTTGTAAAAACTCTGGACCTGGATCCAAAATTCGAACGAGTGATGTGGGCATCTCCTCAATATATCATTGTACCGCTCCCAAGCTTCACTCAATGATTCTCCATCTTGTTGGCGAAATGAAGTAATTTCTGTCCTCAACCTTGCTGATTTGGAAGGAGGGAAATATCGAGCTAGAAACTTATTCACCAAATCTGACCAAGTGGTGATGCTGCCCCTTGGTTGAGAATCCAACCAGCTTCTGGCCTTATCTCGCACAGAAAAAGGGAAAAGCCTGAGTCGAATTGCATCATCACTCACCCCGTTCAACTTCACCGTGTCACAAATCTGCAGAAAGTTGGCTATGTGCCCATTTGGATCTTCTAGCACACTTCCACTGAACTGATTGTGCTGTACTAACTGAAGAAGAGCCGGTTTAAGTTCAAAGTGATTGGCCTGAACCGGTGGTCCTGTTATACTCGCTCCACATCCTGCGGCTGTTGGGATAGAATATTCCATGAGTGTTCGCGGTGGAGGGTTTTGTCCAACTCCATTGCCATTATTGTGCAGTGGAGGATTCTGGTTTTGTTCTGCCATAACTGTCTGATGTGCTTGTCTTGCTCCTCTAGTCTGCTTGCGAAGTCTTCTAGCTGTTCTCTCAATCTCAGGATCAAAAGCTAATGAGCTGGAATCGAGAGTACCTCGCATACACCAAGATTAAAGTAGGATAAGCAATTGAGAGAAACAAATTAACAACAGATAAACTATTTGAACCAGATTTACTAACAAGAATTTCAAAATCCAAATTAGGACCTAGTTGGTTACTATTAATATTGCTAATATACCGTTAATCCCCGGCAACGGCGCCAAAAACTTGATGGGACTTTTTCCGGCAAGTATACCGGGTCACACAAGTAATATAGTAGTGAGTAGAGTATCGTTCCCACGAGGATTAAGGCTAACAATTACCAATTTCACCAATAAAGATTCTATTCGGAAGGATAAATGATTTGGATTGAAGGCAGCCCTGGAATGAGCTGCTGCAATTAACTAAGTGGCAACTAAGTAACAAAATTCCAACAATATCGTAACAATCTTTAAGAGACAATCTAAATGTGAGATTTGTAATAAGAATGAGAAAGGTTAGGGGTTGATTTCATTCACTTGCAATTCGATTTCCTCATAGACAAGGTAATCTCAGAATCAATACTGGACTACTTATTTCAGTTACAATTCCTTTGTTGTTGGTTCATTTCCTTAAAGTGATTGAACCCAATTCCTTGGTGATACAATCCTCCCTATACTAATTACTTGTCCAATTCCTTGATACAACCAATTGATTTAGGGGATTTGGTTCTAGGAAATTAATCTAATACCACCTAAACGAAGTTATCTATCCGTAGATTAACCCAATTTAGGACAGAATTTACAGAGCACATCCGGATCTTACTATTCCTAGTGTTGAAACGAATCTCTTAACCATTCAAATGGCAGCTAAGCATTTAAAGGCATTAAGAACAGTAAATTCTATTCAACAAAAGAAGTTGTACTAAAACAAGTTTATTCAATCTTGAAACTTCATTACAAATGAATTACATCAAACCCCTAACAATAAGAATTTAGCTACTCATACTTGAATTCAATAAAAACAAATAAGTATTCAACATGAGATAAAAAGAAGAGAAGAAGAAGAAACTCTATGACGATCCAGTCCCGATTGCTCCCTCTTGCTCTCTAGTTCTTCTGCTCTTTTCTTCCCAAGTACGGCCTCCCTTTGCCATGCATCAGATTTCCCTTTTTATACTTGTGCAGGATTAGGTCATTTGGTCAAAAATAGCTCGAACACGGCCCTGACACGGCCGTGTTCCTTTTCTGGTCCTGGGCGTGTCACTTAAGTTGCATTTCTGGTCATCGAACACGGGCTCTGACACGGCCGTGTTCCTTTCTGATCACGGCCGTGTCTCTTAGACATGGCCCGTGCTCTTCTTTGGCCTGGGCGTGTCTTGACTTTGTAGCCTCTGCCTGTTCAACACGGCCCCTCACACGGCCGTGTTCTTCTCTTTCCTTGACCGTGTTTGCCCTTAGACTGGGCCTTTGTTCTCTTGGACATTCTGCTTGATCAACACGGTCTTGGACACGGCCGTGTCTGTTCCTGTCTGAGGCCGTGTTTGTCCTTGAGCTTGAGCAGTAGCCTCTGGATGGTAGACACGGGGTACACACGGCCGTGTTACTGCCCGTGTCTAGCAGAAAACTTGGTAGATGGCTGCTTTCATTGCCATTTTCTCCATGAATTGCTGCCAGATTCTTCTCATTTCCAAATTACCCATCTTGGTACCTATCAAAGCCAATTTATGGATCAAACACCATGTTTATAGAGAATTTGCTTGCAATGCAGGTAAAAATTCAGTATTAAAGCATGGATTGTATAGTTCTAAAAGACAAGTATCACCCAGCTCTTGAGGTTTCTTAAATTCCTTGCCCATTCTTTCTAAACAATCCCTCTTGAAATGACATTTCTTATGGTAGTGAAAGAACTTAAACATGGTTTGCTGTTGGTTCTTTGATTTTGATATGGTTTTCCCCTTCTTGAAGCTTCTCTTCTCAGGTTTGCCTTTTGACACGTTCAACCCATCTCCCTGGTTGTCTTTCTTCATGTCTTGCTTCTTTTGAAGCTCCTTTGCTCGAATTAAGGACTGGACTTCATCAAGGGTTATTGTTTGTTCCCTTCCAAACAACATAGCATCCTTGAAGTGCTCATATGCTTTTGGTAGAGCATTTATCAAAATTAAAGCCTTGTCTTCATCCTCTAATTTGACCTCTATGTTCTCAAAATCATCAAGAATCTTGTTGAAGTCTGCTATTTGCTTAGTGAGCAATTTATCCTCAATCATCTTTAAAGAATATAGTTACTGTTTCATGAACATTCTGTTGGCAAGAGATTTTGTCATGTAGAGTGACTTTAGCTTGAGCCACATTGTAGCAGCAGATGGTTCTTTGGCTACCTCCCTCAGTGCCTTGTCCCCAAGGCACAAGATTATTGCACTCTTGGCCTTCTCCAGCATATCTTTCTTTTCTTTCTCAGACAAAGACTTAGATAATGCAGATTCTCCCTTCAACGCCTCAGCCAATCTTGGTTGCACCAGAATTGCTTGCATCTTGATCCTTCACAATCTGAAATCATTAGAACCAAAGAATTTCTCAATGTCATACTTGGTTATTCTCATGGCTGTGACTCTTCTCTTCAATTCTTCTTCCCACAGACGACGCCAATTGTAAGAGAAAATTGACTATGCAACCAAATGACAAACAACAAACCAGTAAATACCAGAAAAATACAAAATTAAACCAGAAAACTTAAAGCAATTATTCCGATTTGCTATTCCTAATTCATTAACCAAGAACAATCTTCCTAATTGCTAACCAATAACCCTAAATTATTTATTAGCCTTTTCCAAGGTCAAACAAAAATATCTCTATGTTATGAACCTACTATATTCCTATGTGAATTGCGAATAACCTAGAAATTCACTTAATTCTATAGTTCTTTTTAAATAGCTATACATGCCATGGAGGTATATTCCTATCCTACATGTAGCCTATGTTCTTAATCCCTATGATCTTTAATTACAAATTACCTCCTAGTCTCATTGTAATTATCTAATCAACTAATTGGTGATCAAGCAATTAGAAACATAAATATTTGAGAAGAAGAAGATAATTTAATAAAGGAGTTCTTGTATTAAAGAAATAAAAAAAAAAACAAATCTTCCTAGCTAGGCTACGTCTTAGCCCTAGAAGGGAATTTAGTTCATAGCAAAAAGAAAGAACATGGTAAAGCAAAATTCAATCATCATTCAAAGAGCAGAAGAATAAAAACTCTGTGATGTAATCCTAATCGGCTCCACAAATCTCTTATTCAATCCTTGTTTTTGCTCTCCTCCTTGCCTCCAAAGAGTCCATAATTGAATCCCTAAAAGTTCCTATTTATACCCCCCCCCCCAACAAAAGCCCACTAACTAAGACATAAAGTGACGTGTATCAGGAAAATCGCACGGGGGCTGGTTTCTGGGCGTTGCAGTGTTGAAGTTCTGGCCAAGATATCACTTTCTGTCGCACACGGGTGCTGCAGTTCTGGATCTCTGGTGCTGCGGCGCTGGTCCTCTGTCCAACATAGAGTTTTGAGCGCTGCGGCTCTGTATTTCAAGGGCTGCGACCCTTGGTTGCTATCCAACTTTTGCATTCTGATGTTCCAGGAGTTGTGGCTCTTGATTTCAAGGGCTGTAGCCTTTGCTTTCTGTCCCAAATCTTCATTTCTTCATTTTAAACCATGAAGCCTACAATTTAACATAACCAACCCATTAGATGGCAATTAAACTCAATAAACAACCAAATAATTAAGTAAAAGATATCTAAAGAATGGGTATGAAACCCATTCAACAGCAGTAAATCAAAGTAAAAGAAACACAACACCATAATTACGTGGTTTGGCCAATTTGGCCTACATCCACGGGAGAGAGCATTCCACTAGACTAATAACAATAGGATCGAGCCTTCTTTACAATAATATCCTTCCTTGACCTCTGTTATTGAATCTTGCAGCATATGCAAGTCAAAACCCTCTCAAGCCTCACTTTATTTCTTTCTTCTCAATCCCTTTAATTCTTTCTTCTTTGATTTCTCCCAAGTCTGGAAACTCTAATCGCACACTATTTCACCTCCTCTTACTCCTTCACACATCACACGTTTATATATACATCAGTCATAAGTCGGTCATAGCCAATAACTAACTAATAACTGATTTCTGAGACAAACACGCCCTCGACACGGCCGTGTCTCGGGCAGTGTCTGATGATCCAAATCTTAACTTAAGTGACACGCCCCGTGTCACTAATTGTTCTGCCCATGTCTTGAGCGCGAACATGCTCGTATTAGTATGACATGCCCCGTGTCTGACCTCCAGTGATTCACTCTAGTTGACATGCCCAAGTCTTTAGTGACACGCCCCGTGTCTTACTTCCAGAGACTCACCTTAAGTGACACGACCAAACCTCTAGTGAACATGCCTCGTGTTCCTGCTCGTGTTGTCAGTCCAGAGACCAGTTCTTGGTGACACGGCCAAACTTCCAGAGAACACGGCCCGTGTCCCTGCCTGTGTTGACAGTCCAGAGACTGACTTAAGTGACATGGTCTATTACATTAGTGAACACGGCCACGTCTCCAGCCCGTGTTAGGCTTACTCCAAGAGCTAAACTTCACACTCAAGCTCATAGCTCTTTTGTCATAAGAACAAAACCAAGTGCCCAAATAGCTTGCAAATAGATGGGTTCATTTACACTCCTAATAGGAACTTTTTTAAAATAAAGTAGAGAACTTCTAACATGTCTTTCTAACTTACTTCAACTTGATTGCAATATACATATTTTTTTTTAACCATTAGGTAAATAAAGTTATGGGGAATAAGGATTAAATCTGTGAACTCAACCTTTTTGAGAGATTTTTAAACTAATTATGTTGTGTGTGCTTGTGTAATTATAATATCTACTAGTACTATTCCCGTGCCAATGCACAGGTCGTTGGGTGGCAGGGTGCGGGCCCCAAGCAATGAGATGTGGGATGAAATTAATGTGATCATAGAAGCATAAATTATATAAATGTATAGCATGTAATTTTTCAATTGTGGATTTCATTTTTTAAACCATAGATGCAACATTACAAATATCAATCATGAATCCATAGAAAATTTGAAAGTGCATTAAACTAATGAAAAATGAGATAATAGTATATTAAAATTACCTATGGTGTATGATTGGGACTATGACTATCAACGTCTTCATCTAAGTCTATACGAACTTGCTATGATCCTGGAATTGTAACATTGATATAATTATAATGTATAAGATTAAATCTTTAGAGTTTACATGTGTATTTACATACATGATATGTTTTATTTATGTCATACCTCTTTGAGTGATTTTATGGAATACCTATTTGAAGACAATATTTGTGGTGCTTGTTGTAGAACTCCATTTTGTATCAATCGCTAAAACTTTGAGGTCACTCCTTGTTTGAACCCTTGAAAAAGTCACATAAAGTTGTCCATGACTAAAAAATGGTTTTGGTAGATATAACCCAACATGCAACAGGGATTGACCTTGACTCTTATTTATTGACATAGCAAAGCAAACTTGCCGGGGAAATTCTCTTCCCTGCAGTGGATGTTAGGTTCATCCTTGGAATGAACACATTTTCTCCTATGTTACTACCAGAAATAACTTTTCCCTCTATCACACATCTCCCAAGTTAGGTGATTATCAGTCTTGTTCCATTGCATAATTTATTTTACTAATCTATTTTCCTTAATAACATGATAGGTACACCTGACTTCAGTGCTAAATTGTGGTTTGGAAGGCCGGATGAGGTGGTACTATTTAAGAATTTAGGTGTATGAATATCATCTACTCTGTTTCCCCATGATTTGCACGTATTGCCTGAACTCAAATAGATATTTTCATCACCAGGCAATAAGGAAACCATATAATCATTGATTTTTCTCACCACTTCCAGTGTAGGGGCGATGATCGCTCTTTCTTGGCAATATTTTGGCTGTTGCATATTTGTTATGAATCCAAGATAAGTCAAGTTCACAATATCATGAATTGGATCATCACTACAACGTAGAGAAAAATCATCTGGTATATGAATAACAACTTCACCATCATTCGTATCTTCTGCTTCACCGTTACCAACCTTCAATAACCAATTGAAGAACTTACTCAATCCTACTATGTAGGGATTTGCAGATCTTGTTTTCAATCTTATGTTTTTTTTGTTAGGTCCCATCTAGTACTGCAACCTTACTCTCAAATGGCGTATGTGCGGCTTCTGTGTCTGTATGCTTTAGTATATCTCTAAAAGTTTTGTCTAATGCCTCAAAAAAATGTTTATGTGTCATAGGGGCTTCGTCTCAAATGATTAACTTTGCAGCAGTCAATAGTTCTACCAGGGAGGTGCTTGGTTTTATGTTCCAAAATGTATCCTCATTGACATTTAGAGGGATGCAAAACTTGGAATGTGTTGTTCTATCACCAAGAAGGAGAAGGGATGTAATACTAGTTGAAGTCATTGTCAATACTATGTTGCCTTTGGAATGTAGAGCAACAAATAATGTTCTATAGACAAATGTATTTCTAGTTCCACTAGAACTGTATAGAAAGAGTTGACTACCATTGTTAGAAGAAACCGCTGTCATGATTTTTTCTCATACACAATCTTTTGCTCATCCGTAAGTCTTGAGAATAATTTTGTATGCTTTTGTGCTAGCTTATCTTTGTCATAGGCAGTTTCATCTTAAATCTGTTTGTTTTGTCCAGATGAACTACTGAAATAGATATTTCTCATTGCAAACAAACAGTGCAGTCTTTTTTTTTTTTTTTTTTTTATAAAAGCTAGCGTGTCCCAAAAAACTACGCACCCCTTTGACATTAATATGAGGGGGTAATTTTTCAATCACCTCTACTTTAGCCCTATCTACCTCTATCCCTTTGGCAGAAATTTTATGTCCTAGAACAATCCCCTCTCTTACCATAAAATGGCACTTTTCCCAATTCAAAATCAAATTGGTTTCTTGGCATCTCTTTAACATTAAGGACAGATTATGCAAACATATATCATAAGAAGAGCCAAAAACAGAAAAATCATCCATAAAAATCTCTATAAATTTTTCATTCATGTCAGAGAATATGGAAAGCATACACCTTTGAAAAGTGGCCGGGGCATTGCACAATCTGAATGACATCCTCCTATATGCATAAACTCCATAGGGGCAAGTGAAAGCGGTCTTTTTCTGATCCTCCAGAGCTATGGCAATCTGGTTGTAACCTGAATACCCATCCAGAAAACAGTAATGCTCATGACCGGCTAGACGCTCCAACATTTGATCTATAAATGGGAGAGGGAAATGGTCCTTCCTCGTGGCATCATTCAATTTTCTGTAGTCGATGCACAAGTGCCATCCCGTGACCGTTCTAGTGGGAATTAATTCATTCTTTTCATTCATCACCACTATTGTCCCTCCTTTCTTGGGCACCACCTGAACTGGGCTAACCCATGAACTATCCAAGATAGGGTAAATAACTCCGGCATCTAGGAGTTTTACCACTTCCTTTCGTACTACTTCCTTCATGATCGGATTCAATCTCCTTTGGGGTTGTACGACTATTTTATGGTTCTCTTCCATGAGGATCTTGTGCATACAAAAAGATGGACTGATGCCTTTTAAATCAGCAATCGACCATCCAATGGCGCTCTTATGCTCCCTCAACACCAGTAATAGTTTCTCCTCCTCAACCATAGTTAATTTAGAATTGATAATAACGGGAGAGGAATTATTCTTACCAAGGAAGGCATACTTCAAAGTCACAGGTAGCGGCTTGAGCTCGAGTTTTGGAGACTGCTCTTGATTCACATCCTTTTTCAAATCTTCTATCTTTAGTGGCTAGGATGTCGAATATGATTGTAGAGCATTCAATAATGCTACATGTTCTGCGCATGCTGAATTTTCTGCATAATCAGTCATGGTCACTGTATCCACCAAGACTCTTTCAAGAGGACAAGAGGTCAGATTCTCCCTGAACGTGCTAGCAATGATAGAGTCCAGAATATCCAGGCGGAAGCATTCTTCTTTCTCCATAGGGTGTTGCATTGCACTGAACACATTGAAGATCACTTTCTCATCTTGAACTTTCAGTGTCAGAGTCCCATCAGCTACATCTATCAAGGCTCTCCCTGTGGCTAGAATGTGCTAGCAATGATAGAGTCCAGAATATCCAGGCAGAAGCATTCTTCTTTCTCCATAGGGTGTTGCATCGCACTGAACACGTTAAAGATCACCTTCTCATCTTGAACTTTCAGAGTCAGAGTCCCATCAGCTACATCTATCAATGCTCTCCCAGTAGTTAGAAATGGCCGTCCCAAGATCAGTGGAATCTCTCCGTCCTCCTCCATGTCTAGAACAACAAAATCCACCGGAAAGATGAACTTGTCAACCTTAACCAAGACATCCTCTACTAGACCGTAGGGATGTTTGATAGATCGGTTGACAAGTTGAAGCGTAATCATGGTGGGTTTTGCTTGACCAATTCCCAGCTTCTTGAAGATGGACAGAGGCATGAGACTCACACTTGCTCTCAAATCACATAACGCCTTCCCAAAAGTGATGTCTCCAATGGTGCACGGAATGGAGAAACTTCCAGGATCTTTGAGCTTTGGAGGCAATTTCCTCTATAAAATATCACTGCACTCCTCAGTTAACATAACTGTCTCATCATCTCCAATTCTTCTTTTCTTGGTCAGAAGATCCTTCATAAATTTAACATAGGATGGCATTTGTTCCAGCGCTTCAGCAAAATGTATGTTTATCTGCAATTTCTTGAAAACCTCTAAGAACTTGCTGAATTGCTTTTCATCCTGGTGCTTCTTGAGCCTTTGAGGAAAAGGCACCTCGACTAGAGGTATTGGAGCACATGGTTTGGTCAATTTTTCGCCTTCTTCTCTACTTCTTGCCTTTGTGGGACGGCTAGATGTTATGTCCCCATTTGTCCTAGTGACCTTACCATCTTCCTCTTCTGGTGTTTCTTGTCTTGGGATGGGCTCAACCACTTTTCCGCTCCTTGTAGTTATGGTCTTCACATGCTCCTTAGGATTTAGAATAGTATCACTGGGCAAGGAGCCTTGAGGTCTGTCTGTCAATTGTCTCGCTATCTGTCCCACTTGAGTTTCCAACTTCCGAATTGATGCATCTTGATTCCTGAACCCGCTCCTGGTTTCCTCAATAAACGGTGCAGTTTTCTGAATGAAAGCCGAGGTTTGAGTGGTCAATTTCTCTAGTGCATTCTCCAAAGAAGGACTCTTCTCATTGGTTTGAGATTGTGAAGCCTGACCTTGAGTTGACTGTTGTGGGGACTGATATGAGTAGTTGGGTCTGTGGGAACCCCCTTGATTTTCTTGATTACCCCATGAGAAATTTGGGTGATTCCGTCACCCCGGATTGTATGTAGGAGCATAAGGGTTATTCTGGGGGTCTTGGAGGATTTCCCATATAATTCACTTACTCTTGAGACACTAGAGGGCCAAACATGTTGCCCGGGCACTCTCCATTAACATGGTTCCCTGCACATAAATCACAAATTGGTGGAGAGAAGTTGACTGCATTCACGTTGACAGTCTCAAATTTCTTGGACAGCTTAGCCACATGTTGTGTTAATAACTTGTTTTGGGCTAATAGTGCATCTAGTGTCCCAACTTCCATCACCCCTCTCTTGACTATGGATCTCTGTCCTTGACTTTGGTAGTCATTACAAGCCATCTTCTCAAACAAGTCCCAGGCTTGCTCCGGAGTTTTATAATTCACAGCTCCTCCTGCTGCAGCATTCACATTTGCCTTTGTGTGAGGAAGCATACCGTTGTAAAAACTCTGGACTTGGATCCAAAATTCAAAAGAATGATGTAGGCATCTCCTCAGTATATCATTGTACCACTCCCAAGCCTCACTCAATGATTCTCCATCTTGTTGGCGGAATGAAGTAATTTCTGTCCTCAACCTTGCTGATTTGGAATGAGGGAAATACCAAGTAAGAAACTTATTCACCAAATTTGACCAAGTGGTGATGTTGCCCCTTGGTTGAGAATCCAACCAACTTCTAGCCTTATCTCGCACAGAAAAAAGAAAGAGCCTGAGTCGAATTGCATCATCACTGACCCTATTCAACTTCACCGTGTCACAAATCTGCAGAAAGTTTGCTATATGTCCATTCGGATCTTCTAACACACTTCCACTGAACTGATTGTGTTGTACTAGCTGAAGCAGAGCTGGTTTGAGTTCAAAGTGATTGGCTTGAACAGGTGGTCCTGTTATACTCGCTCCACATCCTGCGGCTGTTGGGATGGAATACTTCATGAGCGTTCGAGGTGGAGGGTTTTGTGCAGCTCCATTGTCATTATTGTGCACTAGAGGATTCTGGTTTTGTTCTGCCATAACTGTCGGTTGTGCTTGTCTTGCTCCTCTAGCTTGCTTAGGAATTCTTCGAGCTATTCTCTCAATCTCAGGATCAAAAGCTAATGAGCTGGAATCGAGAGTACCTCGCATACACCAAGATTAAAGTAGGATAAGCAATTGAGAGAAATAATTTAACAGCAGATAAAATATTTGAACCAGATTTACTAACAAGAATTTCAAAATCCAAATTAGAACCTAGTTGGTTACTTTTAATATTGCTTATATACCGTTAATCCCCGGCAACAGCGCCAAAAACTTGATGGGACTTTTTCCTACAAGTATACCGAGTCACGCAAGTAATATAATGATGAGTAGAGTATCGTTCCCACGAGGATTAAGGCTAGCAACTACCAATTTCACCAATAAAGATTCTATTTGGAAAGATAAATGGTTTGGATTGAAGGCAGCCGAAGAATGAGCAACTGCAATTAACTAAGTAACAAACTAAGTAACTAAACTGGAACAATATCATAAACAATCTTTAAGAAACAATCTAAATGTGAAATTGATAATAAGAATGAGAAAGGTTAGGGGTTGATTTCATTCACTTGCAAATTCGATTACCTCATAGACAAGGTAATCTCAGAAACAATACTGAACTACTTATTTCAGTTACAATTCATTTGTTGTCGATTTATTTCCTTAATGTGATTTAACCTAATTCCTTAGTGAAACAATCCTCCCTATACTAATTACTTGTCCAATTCCTTGACACAACTAATTAATCTAGGTGATTAGTTCTAGGAAATTAATCTAATACCACCTAAACGAAGTTATCTATTCCTAGATTAACTCAATTCAGGACAGAATTTACAGAGCACATTCGGATTTTACTATTCCTAGTATCGAAACGAATCTTTTAACCATTCAAATGGTAGCTAAGCATTTAAAGGCATTAATAACAGTAAATTCCATTCAACAAAATGAGTTGTACTAAAACAAGTTTATTCAATCTTGAAACCTCATTACAATTGAATTACATCAAACCCCTAACACTAAGAATTTAGCTACTCATACTTGAATTCAATAAAAGCAAATAGATAAAGTTCAACATGAGATGAAAAGAAGAAGAAAAAGAAGAAACTCTATGTCGATCGAGTCGCAATTGCTCTCATTCCTCCTCTAGTTCTTCTGCCCCTTTTCTTCCCAATTACGGCCTCCTTAATCCCATGCATTAGACTTCCTTTTATACTTGTGCAGAATTAGGTCATTTAGTCAGAAATAGCTCGAACACGGCTCTGACACGGCCGTGTTCCATTTCTGGGCATGGGCGTGTCACTTATGTTGCATTTCTGGTCATTGAACACGGGGTCATACACGGCCGTGTTCTTCTCTGGTCCTAGCCGTGTCACTTAGACATGGTCCATGTTTTTCTCTGCTCTGGGCGTGTCATTTCTTTGTAGACTCTACCTGTTCAACACGCCCTCACACACGCCCGAGTCTGTTCTGGTATTGGGCGTGTTTGTCTCCAGACAAGGTCAGTGTTCTCTTGGACCCTCTGCTTAAACAACACGGCCTTGAACACGGTCGTGTCTGTTCTTGTCTGAGGCTATGTCTATCCATAAGCTTGAGCAGCAACCTCTGGATGTTAGACACGGGGTACACACGACCGTGTTCCTGCCTGTGTCTACCTAAATACTTGGTGTAAGGTTGCTTTCCTTGCCATTTTCTCCATGGATTGCTTCCAGATTCTTCTCATTTCTTGATTACCCATCTTTGTACCTATCAAAGCTAATTTATGGATTAAACGCCATGTTTAGAGAGGATTTGCTCACAATGCAGGTAAGAATTCAGTATTAAAGCATGAATTTTATAGTCCTAAAAGACAAGTATCACATGTCACCATCCAGTGGAGATAGAGCATAAGGCGTATTGAGCTATGAAGTAGTATAATTTTGATTTAGCCCAAGTCGGATCAAACAGGAAGCTCCACCTGCAAGAACTTGAAGAAATCCGGTTAGAGACTTATGACAATTCTAGAATCTACAAAGAAAATACCAAAGATGTCCATGACAAGATGTAGTGAGAAAAGAGTTTCACATTGGTCAGAAAGTGATGCTCTATAACTCTTGTCTCAAGCTAATGCCCGGCAAACTTCGTTCTCGATGGATGGGTCCTTTTGTGGTGACTCATGTCTTCCCCTATGGTGCAATTGAGATCAAGAATGAAGCAATCAACAAGACTTTTCCAGTGAACGGACATCGGCTAAAATCTTTTTATGAGGGTTTTCAACAGCACGTGGCGGAGGAGGTGCACTTGTCTGCTGTCCTCTATGAGACTTAAACCCACATGTTGTTTTCTTTTCCTTTCTCTTTTATTTTTAGTGCATTGCTTTTACTGTTTGATTTATGCTTTGCATTGAGGACACTACAAAAATTTAAGTGTGATGGAGGGATTAGTCTGTTGTGCTATTTTTATGCTTTATGTTTTGTTGTTTTTAAGTTTCTGTTTCTGTTTTAATTTTTGTTGTATTTTCTATTTTCTGTTTTAGGCTTAGTTTTCTGTTTTTTGTGTTTTTAAATTTTCTGTTTGTTATTTTCTGTGCTTTTAGCATGTTGTTTTGTTGTTTTCTATTATTTTGCTTTGCTGTTTTTGTTATTTAAAATTATGTTTTCTGTCATTAAGGATTACTATTTTTCTGTTTTATTTTTAGAATTTTCTGGTTTTTTTCCAATTAATTTAAGAGTTGTGAAGAGAATAGTTTGAAGCAATTTTAATTCTAAAGTGCTACAACATGAGTGGACAATTATCTTGCTTCTTGGATTTAAGTGGTATGACAACAGAATTTGATTTGGATGAGTTGATTAATGGTAATCTTATAAGCTGTGAGGATTTGAGCCATATGTCATGATTCTTTCTTGTGTGTTTTCATCTATCAATTTGACACTCTAGAACTTGTTTTATTTCTTAGTTGAGGTTACATTTGCACATGCATGCATAAAAGTGATTAAGACATTCATTTCTTTATGAAGCTACTTGACTAAATAGCTAACCTTGATGTTATCCTTTGATTACCCCTTTTTGAGCCTAATGATCATTTCTTTCATGTGTAGCTCATTGCAAGCCTAAGTATAAAACCATGTCCTACCCACATTCAACTAGTTATGCTTCATTGGCATACTCATATCCTTCTCCAGTTTCAGGCATAGAAGGTAGAGGAGCAGAGCCCCACTATGCTCATAATGGATCACCACTCGAAATCAAATAATTTTTTTTTTTTTTAAATAAAACAACAATGAAAGACGGCTATTCAGCACAGGGTATTCTAACTACAAACTTTAAGTTTAGCAAGTGTAAACTAATTTCTAGCACTCCTAAGTCCATTACACTTCAATAGTTACTTCCTAATGCAGCAAGCCTCAAAGTAGACTACTAAGCATAAAAACCTAAGTACACTTCAAAACTAGTTATCCAGGAGATTCCAGAGGTACATTATTCCCGTTCTACATGCCAGATGACTCAAATGCAAATACCTAAGAAATTTTACCCCCCCCCCCCCCACACTTAAATCATGCATTGTCCACAATGAATGGAGATAGAGATAAGAGGAAGAATACTCCTTGAGGTGTGAGAGTCCTGCACGGGCCAATACGCGGTGCGTCAAGATCAGTCAATCATAAACAGGGCCTACAAGGAAGAAGGACATCTAGACCAGTGCACATGTAAGGGGTAAATGCAAAAAAAAACAAAATTCAACAGAAATTAAAATAGAAATTGAGGAAAAAGACTCAAATAGAGAAAACAGTCTAAACTACTCCCTTGATGATGCTTCAGAAGCTTGGTCAGTTGGTGGAGGAGAGTCGGACCGTGGGGGTCGGGAGGAGGTGCGTGGTGGACGAATATGCTCTACCGACGGGGTGATGTCGGCATCGTCCGCTGGATCCTGAAAGGTAGGCGGACTGTCGAGATGAGGTGCGCGGCGGCCGAATATGTTCTACCGACGGGGCGATGTCGGCATCGTCCGCTGGGTCCTGAAAGGTAGGCGGACGAGGCGGCGGTGGAGGCTGGAGTCCCAAGGACTGACACATCATCTGTAGAGTGGATTGCACCCACTGGTGATGTGCCAGCTCATAGGACATCCACTGATGCCTATGATGTCGCTCCCGCCGGTTGTCTAAGATTAGGCGGTTGACTTGGGTTCTTGTGCCATCAACTTCAACTTCGATCCGAGCCAACTGCCTCTCTAGGGCTGTTGGTTTCCTGTCTTCCTCGTCGGCTTCAGTGGACGGGATACCAGGAGATGGTTGTGGCGGGGAAGGTGCATATGTGCTTGGCCCGGCTGTCATTGGTTCTTCAGGTGGTGGTGGTGCATCACTCACCGGGGCCTCCATTTCTGGCGCTGCAGGACTGCCAGGTACAGCTCTTTATGGAGCACCGGCTAGGGCAAAGTAGGTGCCCTGGCTGTCAGTACAACGCTCCACCATCCCCATTGCCCTCAGGGTGTCCATGCCCAGCGGCAAAGGTCGACAAGCAACCGTGAGGGTCGACTCGTCACCCAACACATCCAGGTGGCGAGCGAGGCGGGTGATGACTGAACCTCCGCCTATAGCTCTAAAGTTCCCTCACTGGAGATAACCCTTGACCAGCTGCAGGAAGGCATACCCCAGATGGCAATGCCTCTTCTCCTTTATGCATTGGAGAAGGAAGAGGTCCCTCTTACTCACGACGCCTGTGCTCTCCCTTCTGGCGTTCAGTGAGTGCACCAGCAGCTTGTGGATGTACCTGAGTGCTGGTGACCGGAGGGTGCATGCCTTGGACCGCTTGGCTTCATAAGTGGCTTCAGTGCTCACTTCGAGCCAGCATTCTGCCGGGTCTTCGCTGGTGAAGGACCAGTCCAGCAAGAAGGTGTTCTCTGGCCTGATTTCTACAGACGGCTATCCAACTAACCCTGCCGCCTCAGTGAACTCTTGGAGGTTCATGCTATGCATGAAAGAGCCGAGACGGAATCTGATCGAGTCTGGCTCATACCACGTCGTGTTGTTGGCTGTGAAGGTGGTGTTAATCTCGACAGTTGCGAGAAACTCCAAGGTGAGTTCTCTGTATGCCGGTTCTTGGAGCTCGAAGATATTTCCCCACTGTCCTGGACTGAGGAGTTGGCGAATCTCCTCATCGATGCCTAGCTCCTGCAACACTAGCCATACCGGGGTATCGGCTAGGTTCAAACGGCTTTGTTGAGAGCTTGGCTAGCCGCTCCTGGTGCTCAGCCCCTTGGAGTCTGAGGAATGGATGAACTGAAGTGTCGGCGGCTCCTGATCTTCTCTTCTTCACAGGTGGAGAAGGTGACTCGGGAGGGTTTGGACGGTTCTTCCTGGTCTTCAATTTCTCCCGGCGAGGTTGTGTATCAGCAGTACGCTTTGTCATTTTGGTGTCCTGGAAAATAAATTTAATAAGTAAATCACCAAACATGGACAAATTTCAATACAGTTCACAGCCAATGTAATAATTACACTAACAGGGTCAGATTTAGTCATTTAAGGGACAACTCCCCACATTCCTTAACTAAAAGAAAGAGAGAATACACAGAAACTCATAACAATACTCAATAGACTCCTGCCATCAACAATGTCCAGTGAACTAGCAGAGGTCAAAACACTAATTTAATGACAGTGTCTATAGGATGGGAAGTACAAAATGACAACAATACAGACCAAGGGCTTAATGTCAGGATAGAATAAACGGGTCAAGCTATCAGGCAAATACAAGTCTCACAAGCTACAAGCTACTGCTGAAAATGATCAATATCAAAATTGTTATTAAAAACTCAACTACTGGCCATTCTATAAGACAAGTTACCCAATACACCAGTAATGTTACTCCTAGCATATTGTAACTGTGTCACATGCACATTATTCCTGGCAAGGTAATCAATGGTGGCCCTATAGGATCAGTATTTTTCAAGGAGTCCAAACCTATTCCTCAGCATTTATCAAATTTTTCCTAATCATCAAATTTCCAAATCAGGTATTTCTCAAACATTCCACCCACAGTTACTACTATCTTATGATGTTCTCATGATCAACCATAATAACAAAAGGACAATGAGATCACATCATTCAGTCCCACAATGATTTATTCTTACAGTCAATCATGGATATTATGCCATCCTAAATTTCCTCACTAAACGCAGATTATGCAGCAGTTATTTCAGTGATATTATGATTCCAATTCTTATGCAACCTAGTTAATATTCCCTCACTCAATTCAGATTATGCAGTCAACACTCGTAGAGCACACAAATTATGCAGATAACTACCATATGAACTAAGCTAGGCACATAGAGCAAACACTCATAATCAAAACATAGTAGAAAACAAGAAGAATTAGGAATGTCATACCTGTAGGAAGCAGGGGTGATCGAAATTTGCAAAAGAACTGCTGCAATGTGTGTGCTGATGTGGTGAAATGGAGAAATGCGACTAGGGCACAGAATTTGGTGCTTAAATGGACTGGGATTGGCCGAAAATGGGTGTGGGATGCTCGGAAAAGCTAGGGATTTGAGAGAAAATGAGAAGAAGGGGAATTTCTGAAGTGATGAAATGCCCTGCGAATTCAGCTTTTAAAGTTTCTGAGTGACACGCCCACAACACGGCCGTGTTCTGTGGGCGTGTCGTGCTGTAAAGTAGAGACACGGAGGGAACACGCGGGGTGTTTAAGTGACACGGGGGTGTTGTTTAAGTGACACGGGCGTGACCGCCCCGTGTCTCAGACTGTGTCCATAGTGAGTTTGTTTGAATTAAGTGACACGGTCACAACACGGCCGTGTTAGTGACCGTGTTCGTGATCTGGCAAAATTAAATACTTACCTGAGACAACATTCTGGGTAAGTGACACGGGGGTGAACACGGGCGTGTCAGAGACCGTGTCTGCCTGTTGGATTCCTGTGAGAGTTACACGTTCATTGCCATGACCATGTGTGTGCCCGTGTCTCTCCTCTGAGCTCTCTGTATAGTGAACACGGGTCACGACACGGGCATGTTCCAGACCGTGTTGTATCTCTGAGCTCTCTGCCCTCTTCACACGGCTCATGACACGGGCGTGTTCCAGATCGTGTTCCCTCCTGAGATACCAAAAACAAAACTTAATGAACAAAAATGACAAAAATGAAGATGTAAAACAAAAACAGAATGAAAACAACTAAAAGTAAATAAGGAGAAAGGGGTAAAGACTTGGGTTGCCTCCCAAGAAGCGCTTAATTTTAAAGTCCTCAGCCGGACTATCTCGGAGATTATGCTGATGCAGTGAGGGCCATTGAAGAAATGTGGTGTTTAACCCCATCTCCCCAGTAATGCTTAAGTCGTTGCCCATTAACCTTGAAACTCCTTCCCGTTTCTCTGTCAGCCACCTCAATCGCTCCATAGGGGTATACTGTCTTGACCATAAATGGTCCTGACCACCTTGATTTCAGCTTTCCCGGGAAGAGTCTCAGTCTTGAATTGTACAGCAAGACTTGTTGTCCTGGTTCAAAAATCCTTTGGATGATTTTTTTATCATGCCATTTCTTTGTCTTCTCTTTGTAAAGCTTGGAACTCTCATAAGCTTTATATCTGAATTCATCCAGTTCGTGAAGTTGAAGTACCCTTTTTTCCCCTGCTTTTGCCAGGTCAAAATTTAGGATCTTCGTGGCCCACCATGCTTTGTGCTCCAATTCGACAGGCAAATGACAAGCCTTGCCATACACTAACTGATACGGAGACATGCCAAGAGGTGTCTTCAATGCAGTACGGTACGCCCAAAGAGCATCATCGAGTTTCAGGGCCCAATCCTTTCTAGAGGCGTTGACAGTCTTCTCAAGAATTCTCTTCAACTCTCTGTTTGACACTTCAACTTGACCACTGGTTTGTGGATGATATGGAGTTGCTATGCGGTGTCTCACTCCATACTTGCTCAATAAAGCGTCCATTCGCTTATTACAGAAGTGAGTGCCCTCATCACTAATCAAAGCTCTTGGAACTCCAAATCTTGAAAATATATTCTTCTTGAGGAAACTCATAACTATCTGAGCATCATCGGTTCTTGTGGCAGTTGCTTCAACCCATTTAGACACGTAATCAACTGCGACCAGAATATACTCATTAGAGTATGATGATGGGAAAGGACCCATGAAGTCTATTCCCCAAACATCAAACAATTCAACTTCGAGTACTGAATTCAGAGGCATTTCATGCCTTTTTGAGATGTTGCCGGTCCTTTGGCAGCGGTCACACGTCTTCACATAGTCATAGGCGTCTTTGAAGATTGTTGGCCAGTAGAACCCTGATTGGAGAACTTTGGCAGCTGTCCGATCTCCACTGAAATGGCCACCATAGTTTGAAGCATGACAATGCCATAAAATATCCTTCACCTCTTCTTGTGAGACACATCTCCTCAAGAGCCCGTCAACACATTTTCGCAGCAAATAAGGCTCATCCCAGACATAGAACTTAGCCTCATGAAGGAATCTCTTTAACTGTTGGGAGTTTAGATCTACAGGTAGAACCTTAGCAGCTTTAAAGTTTGCAAAATCAGCATACCATGGCAAGCTGTGCACTGCCAAGAGTTGTTCGTCTGGGAACTCCTCATTGATGGGAAGAGGTGTAGCTAGGTTCTTCTCTTGTTGCTCAATCCTAGACAGATGATCAGCCACCACATTGTCCATTCCTTTCTGTCCTTTATCTCCAGATCAAATTCTTGCAACAGCAAGATCCAGCGGATGAGCCTAGGCTTGGAATCCTGTTTAGCAAAGAGATACCTAAGAGCTGCATGATCAGTATAGACAATAACCTTGACACCTACTAAATAAAAGCGGAATTTATCAAATGCAAAAACAATGGCTAACAACTCTTTTTCAGTAGTGGCATAGTTAAGTTGAGCAGAATCTAACACATGACTTGCATAGTATATGGCATGCAATAATTTGTTTTTTCTCTGCCCCAAGACAGCACCTACAGCTATGTCACTAGCATCACACATAAGTTCAAAAGGTAAATCCCAATCAGGTGGGATCACCACAGGGGCAGTAATCAACTTTTGCTTCAATGTATTAAAAGCTAACAGACATTCCTTATTGAAAACAAAAGTTTCATCTTTCACAAGTAGGTTACATAGGGGTTTAGCAATTTTAGAAAAATCCTGAATAAATCTTCTATAAAAGCCTGCGTGTCCCATAAAACTACGCATCCCTTTTACAGTAGTAGGAGGGGGTAATTTTTCAATTACCTCTACTTTAGCCCTATCGACCTCTATCCCCTTGGCAGAAATTTTATGCCCTAAAACAATTCCCTCTCTGACCATAAAATGGCACTTTTCCCAATTCAAAACCAAATTGGTTTTTTGGCATCTTTTTAACACTAACGACAGATTATGCAAGCAATTATCATAAGAAGAGCCAAAAACAGAAAAGTCATCCATAAATATTTCTATAAATTTCTCATTCATGTCAGAGAATATGGAAAGCATACGCCTTTGAAAAGTGGCCGGGGCATTGCACAATCCGAATGGCATCCTCCGATAAGCATACACTCCATAGGGGCAAGTGAAGGCGGTCTTTTCCTGATCCTCCGGAGCTATGGCAATTTGGTTGTAACCCGAATACCCGTCCAGAAAATAGTAATGCTCATGACCGGCTAGGCGCTCCAGCATCTGATCTATAAAAGGGAGAGGGAAATGGTCCTTCCTCGTGGTATCATTCAGTTTTCTGTAGTCGATGCATACGCGCCATCCCGTGACTGTTCTAGTGGGAATTAGTTCATTCTTTTCATTCATCACCACTGTTGTCCCTCCTTTCTTGGGCACCACCTGAACTGGGCTTACCCATGAACTGTCCGAGATAGGGTAAATAACTCCAGCATCTAGGAGTTTTACCACTTCCTTTCGCACTACTTCCTTCATGATTGGATTTAGTCTCCTTTGGGGTTGTACAACAGCTTTATGGTTTTCTTCCATGAGGATCTTGTGCATACAAAAAGATGGACTGATGCCTTTTAAATCAGCAATCGACCATCCAATGGCGCTCTTATACCTCCTCAATACCCGTAACAGTTTCTCCTCCTCTAACTTAGTTAATCCGGAATTAATGATAACGGGAGAGGAATTATTCTCACCAAGGAAGGCATACTTCAAAGTCAGCAGCAGTGGCTTGAGCTCAACTTTTGGAGGTTGCTCTTGATTCACCTCCCTTTTTAATTCTTCTAACTTAGGTGGTGCGGATGTCGAATATGATGGTAGAGCATCCAATAATGCTACATGTTCTGCGCATGCTGAATCTCCTGCTAAATCTATTATGGTCACTGCATCCACCAAAACTCTTTCAAGAGGACAAGAGGTTAGATTCTCCCTGAACGTGCTAGCAATGATAGAGTCCAGAATATCCAGGCGGAAGCATTCCTCTTTCTCCATAGGATGTTGCATCGCACTAAACACATTGAAGATCACCTTCTCATCTTGAACTTTCAGAGTCAGAGTCCCATTAGCTACATCTATCAATGCTCTCCCAGTAGCTAGAAATGGCCGTCCCAAGATCAGTGGAATCTCTCCATCCTCCTCCATATCTAGGACAACAAAATCCACCGGAAAGATGAACTTGTCAACCTTAACCAAGATGTCCTCTACTAAACCGTAGGGATGTTTGATAGATCGGTCGGCAAGCTGCAGTGTAATCATGGTGGGTTTTGCTTGACCAATTCCCAACCTCTTGAAGATAGATAGAGGCATAAGGCTCACACTCGCTCCCAGATCACATAATGCCTTCCCAAAAGTGATGTCTCCAATAGTGCATGGAATAGAGAAACTCCCTGGATCTTTGAGCTTTGGAGGCAATTTCCTCTGTAGAATAGCGCTGCACTCCTCAGTCAACATGACTGTCTCATCATCTCCGATTCTTCTTTTCTTGGTCAGAATATCCTTCATAAATTTCACATAGGATGACATTTGTTCCAGTGCTTCAGCAAAAGGTATATTTATCTGTAATTTCCTGAAAACCTCTAAGAACTTGCTGAATTGCTTTTCATCCTGGTGTTTCTTGAGCCTTTGAGGAAAAGGCACCTTGACTGGAGGTATTGTAGCATAAGGTCTGGTCAATTTCTCCCCCTCTTCTCCACTTTCTGCCTCAGTGAGGCGGCTAGATACTGTGTTCCCATTTGTCCTATTTACCTTATCATCTTTCTCTTCTAGTGTTTCTTGTCTTGGACTGGGCTCCAGCACTTTTCCGCTCCTTGTAGTTATGGCCTTGATATGCTCCTTGGGATTTGGAATAGTATCATTGGGCAAGGATCCTTGAGGTCTGTCTGCCAATTGTCTCGCTATCTACCCCACTTGAGTTTCCAACTTCCGAATTGATGCATCTTGATTTCTGAACCCGCTCCTGGTTTCTTCCATGAATGTTGCAGTTTTCTGAATGAAAGCCGAGGTTTGAGTGGTCAATTTCTCTAGTGCACTCTCTAAAGAAGGTCTCTTCTCATTGGTTTGAGGTTGTGAAGCATGACCTTGAGTTGTCTGATGTGGGGACTGATATGAGTAGTTGGGTCTGTGGGAACCCCCTTGATTTCCTTGATTACCCCATGAGAAATTTGGGTGATTCCTCCACCCCGGATTATACGTAGGAGCATAAGGATTATTCTGAGGTCTGGAATGGTTTCCCATGTAGTTCACTTGCTTTTGAGACACTGGAGGTCCAAACATGTTGCCCAGACACTCTCCATTAGCATGGCTCCCTGCACAAAAGTCACAAACTGGTGGAGAGAAATTGACTGCATTCACGTTGACAATCTCAAACTTCTTGGACAGCTCAGCCACCTGTTGTGTTAATAGCTTGTTCTGGGCTAACAGTGCATCTAGTGTCCCGACTTCCATGACGCCTCTCTTGACTATGGATCTCTCTCCTTGACTCTGGTAGTCATTACAAGCCATCTTCTCAAACAAATCCCAGGCTTGCTCCGGAGTTTTATAATTCACAGCTCCTCCTGCTGCAGCATCCACATTCGCTTTTGTGTGAGGAAGCATACCGTTGTAAAAACTCTGGACTTGGATCCAAAATTCGAACGAGTGATGTGGACATCTCCTCAGTATATCATTGTACCGCTCCCAAGCTTCACTCAATGATTCTCCATCTTGTTGGCGAAATGAAGTAATTTCTGTCCTCAACCTTGCTGATTTGGAAGGAGGGAAATATCGAGCTAGAAACTTATTCACCAAATCTGACCAAGTGGTGATGCTGCCCCTTGGTTGATAATCCAACCAGCTTCTGGCCTTATCTCGCACAGAAAAAGGGAAAAGCCTGAGTCGAATTGCATCATCACTCACCCCGTTCAACTTCACCGTGTCACAAATCTGCAGAAAGTTGGCTATGTGCCCATTTGGATCTTCTAGCACACTTCCACTGAACTGATTGTGCTGTACTAGCTGAAGAAGAACCGGTTTAAGTTCAAAGTGATTGGCCTGAACCGGTGGTCCTGTTATACTCGCTCCACATCCTGCGGCTGTTGGGATAGAGTATTCCATGAGTGTTCGCAGTGGAGGGTTTTGTCCAACTCCATTGCCATTATTGTGCAGTGGAGGATTCTGGTTTTGTTCTGCCATAACTGTCGGATGTGCTTGTCTTGCTCCTCTAGTCTGCTTGCGAAGTCTTCTAGCTGTTCTCTCAATCTCAGGATCAAAACCTAATGAGCTGGAATCGAGAGTACCTCGCATACACCAAGATTAAAGTAGGTTAAGCAATTGAAAGAAACTGGTTAACAACAGATAGAATATTTGAACCAGATTTACTAACAAAAATTTCAAAATCCAAATTAGGACCTTATTGGTTACTATTAATATTGCTAATATACCGTTAATCCCCGGCAACGGCGCCAAAAACTTGATGGGACTTTTTCCGGCAAGTATACCGGGTCACACAAGTAATATAATAGTGAGTAGAGTATCGTTCCCACGAGGATTAAGGCTAACAACTACCAATTTCATCAATAAAGATTCTATTTAGAAAGATAAATGGTTTGGATTGAAAGCAGCCCTGGAATGAGCTGCTGCAATTAACTAAGTGACAACTAAGTAACAAAACTCCAACAATATCGTAATAAACTTTAAGAGACAATCTAAATGTGAGATTTATAATAAGAATGAGAAAGGTTAGGGGTTGATTTCATTCACTTGCAATTCGATTTCCTCATAGACAAGGTAATATCAGAATCAATACTGGACTACTTATTTCAGTTACAATTCCTTTATTGTTGGTTCATTTCCTTAAAGTGATTGAACCCAATTCCTTGGTGATACAATCCTCCCTATACTAATTACTTGTCCAATTCCTTGATACAACTAATTAATTTAGGTGATTTGGTTCTAGGAAATTAATCTGATACCACCTAAACGAAGTTATCTATTCCTAGATTAACTCAATTTAGGACAGAATTTACAGAGCACATTCGGATCTTACTATTCCTAGTGTTGAAACGAATCTCTTAACCATTCAAATGGTAGCTAAGCATTTAAAGGCATTAAGAACAGCAAATTCCATTCAACAAAAGAAGTTGTGCTAAAACAAGTTTATTCAATCTTGAAACTTCATTACAAATGAATTACATCAAACCCCTAACAATAAGAATTTAGCTACTCATACTTGAATTCAATAAAAATAAATAAGTATTCAACATGAGATGAAAAGAAAAGAAGAAGAAGAAACTCTATGACGATCCAGTTCCAATTACACCCCTTGCCTCTCTAGTTCTTCTGCTCCTTTCTTCCCCAGTACGGCCTCTTCACACATGCATCAGATTTCCTTTTTATACTTGTGCAGAATTAGGTCATTTGGTCAAAAATAGCTCGAACACGGCCCTGACACGGCCGTGTTCCTTTCTGGTCCTGGGCGTGTCACTTAAGTTGCATTTCTGGTCATCGAACACGGGCTCTGACACGGCCGTGTTCCTTTCTGATCACGGCCGTGTCACTTAGACATGGCCCGTGCTCTTCTTTGGTCTGGGCGTGTCCTGTCTTTGTAGCCTCTGCCTGTTCAACACGGCCCCTCACACGGCCGTGTTCTTCTCTTTCCTTGACCGTGTTTGCCCTTAGACTGGGCCTTTGTTCTCTTGGACATTCTGCTTGATCAACACGGCCTTGGACACGACCGTGTCTGTTCCTGTCTGAGGCCGTGTTTGTCCATGAGCTTGAGCAGTAGCCTCTGGATGGTAGACACGGGGTACACACGGCCGTGTTACTGCCCGTGTCTAGCAGAAAACTTGGTAGATGGCTGCTTTCATTGCCATTTTCTCCATGAATTGCTGCCAGATTCTTCTCATTTCCTAATTACCCATCTTGGTACCTGTCAAAGCCAATTTATGGATTAAACACCATGTTTAGAGAGAATTTGCTTACAATGCAGGTAAAAATTCAGTATTAAAGCATGGATTGTATAGTCCTAAAAGACAAGTATCAGTTACACAATTATACAATGAAGGAAGTGATCAAGTGACAGAGCATCTTTTCAATTTAGCTCGTGGTCAAACACAAGAAGCAATATATCATAAAGGATTCTTTGTAAATGATTTTGTGTTTCAAACAAAAGAATATGATAACTATAAGAAAACTCAAGGTAATGAAATTGCAGTAAAGGAAAATTCTGATAAATAGTACTGTAGAGTCATAGATGATATTGTTCAATTAGCTTACATGAGAGATAATAAGATTATTCTTTTCAAATGTTTGTGGTGGAATGTAGACAACTGCGACAAAGGTTTTAAGGTAGATGAACATGAGATAATAACTGTGAATACAGGATAGAGATTAAACACAAATGAACCATTTGCAATGGCATGTCAATCTAACCAAGTATTCTACATTGAAGATATAAATAATTCAAATTGGTTGTGTGTGGTAAAGGTAGCACTTCAAGACTATTTTGATATCCCTATAGTTGAAGATACAAAAGAGAATGAAGATATAGAAGTGCTTGACCCAGAACCATTCCAACATGTGTCTCAAAATATTAACAGACCATTTAAATATTAAGCTATGTGACACAAAAAATTGTCACGTCATGGAGTAGAAAGAAGAACTTAAGTAATGCTCCTAATATGGATGTGGAAGATAGAAATCTAAGCTAATAGATAAGATGCAATTAAATTTTGTTTGTTGTCCAATATTTAAGGACTTATATAATTTGACATTTATATTTAATCTTCATAAGTTCTTTGTATCTAGTCATTACATGATTAGTTTAACATGACTAGAAATAAAAATAATATTGTTGGTGTTGGTTTAAAGAAAAATGCAAGGGTAATAATCAAGATATTATTGAATGCAGCAATAATGAGTGTAATACTATTTATATACTATTCTTTCCACTTTATAGGCTTTATTAAATTCTCTAGTTTGTATCCACATTATAGATTCATGTGGTGTTTAGCCAAGAAGGCGATGACTTACTCGTAATCTTCAATTGTCTAAGATGTCATCTGGAAGAAGACATGGAGAATGAATCGTTCTATATGTCTAAATTTTAATTTATTCAAATTCAGATACACAACTTTGGTCAGAGATGTAGAGAATACACCACTAAAAGTGAATGAATGGACTAAAACAATTTCAAACAAAAAGTAAAAATTGTTTGATCTTGTTATGGTTGTAACTTTGAACCTAATTTTTTTTTAATATTGGCTTATATTATTGTCATGTTCATTTTGACTTACTTACATAAGATATTTTTATTTTATTGACTCTCTTGAAGCTTCACTTTAAAGTTAAAGGACACCAAGAACTTGTGTGGGCATAAATGAATAGATCATACAAGAACTATCGTCATTATTTAAAGAAGAAATACTATGATATTTATGAAGATATTGAAGATGCTTGTGCTAATGTACCACCAGAAGTAGAGAAAGAAGATTAGGAGTTTCTTGTGAATATGTGGAATTCAGATAGTTGGCTGGTTATTAATAAAATTTTTAATTTACTTTTACTATGAAATAACTATTATAAACTTATGTGAACTTGCTGTTTCAGAAAATGAGTAATCAAAACAAGACTAATCGAGCAACTAACATTATTGTTCACACTACTGGATCAAAAAGTGTTCAACAAAGAGTTGAGGAAGAAGTAATACATACATACATACATACATGTATTTGTCTGAACTCTGTGTGAGATTATCTTCTAATTTCATAATTATTGTTTCTATACAATAATAGAAGGAAAAGAATGGACAAGAAATTGGACATGTTTGATTATGGAAAATTACACACACAAGTTCTACTAGTGAAGTTTTCAATGAAGAATCATAAGAAAAACTTGTAAGTTTCTTTAATTTAACAATGCAGCTCCATATAAATAATATATATAAGTGTTCTTCATTTAATATATCATATGCATAAATTTTTATTTTCTGTATTATATGTTTGAAATACAAGATCAACTTAGAAACATTGCATCTCAAGTAAAACAAGGCTCTTTAGACATTAATGAGAATGAGATATTTACAAAAAAAATTTGGGCCTGAAAGACATGGCCGAGTTCGAGGTTATGAAGCTGGTGTGACTCCCACACAATTGTGGGGAGGAAAATCAACACTTATTTATGAACTTGAGAGGCGTCTTGAAAAATCTGAAAGAGATTATGAATATTCAAATGCAAGAATACAAATACTAAAGAAAAAAGTAAACAATTTGCAAGACTGTTGACAAATTTTTTGGGTGGAATGATGCCTCCAATTTAAACTGATTCCAATAATATTGGTGGTTCTAATTCGCCTAAAGATTCTGTAAGCATTTTGTCTTGGGATATTTAATTATAATAGTTTGTTGGGTACTGAAACTTCTTTTCTCTTTGACATTATATCTAGTCATTGATTAAAATTTTGGAATAAATTGAACATCCAACTAATTATTTTTTAACACAACTTTAGTTGGAAGAATCATTTCAATTGTCTTCTCAAGTTTCAATTGTCTTTACTTTGTTATTGTTTGTTTACTTCATTATAATGTTTCTTCATTTTAGAAATAGTCACTATATCATAGTTTATAGAAGAATATTTTTGGTCAAATCAAAATTTTGAATTGAGGTAGGGGTTTCATTTGATTTATTTTTTCAGGTTGGAAAAGACTAATGTGAAAGTCATCTTTTAACTTCGAAGAAATTCAACATATGTAATTTGGTGGACTATATGTTGAAGACAAATTATGAAGACTTTTTNGAAGATTTTTTTTTTTAGCTATCTCACTCTTTTTGCAAATACTAGGATGAACTTGATGAATTTCTATTTGAGATGTAAATTTTTGTAATCAATACACTACTAGCTATTAGTAGTTATTTAGTAGACAACATATTTGTCAATAGTATATTTTGAATTTTGAAAAATATGATTCATGTTTTTATTAATTTTTTTTTTTTGAAAATATACTTTCAAAAACGATAGTAAAAAATTGTTGAAAAGGACTACATTTACTTATTTTCGACGACCATTAATTGTCAAAACATGTTATAAGTGAAAGGCTAAAATGAGACATTTTCGACAGTCAATAACCGTTGAAAAATCTATTACACCATTTTCAACTACCACTAATTGTCGAAAAAATAATTTCTGACAATATTTTTGCTGACGGGTTCGAACGGTTAAATTGTTGTTAAAATTTTCATTTTTAACTGTCATTTGAGGTTTTTTCAAGACTAATGACCCTCAAAGTTAATTGTTTTTCTTGTAGTGATATCATCAACTAGATTTGAGAGATAGTCCTTATGGAATCTTATCCTCTTGTCATCTTGCAAGGCTTCTTCTAGGGTCATAAAACGTTTGTTTGGGTCATCCATTTCTGCCATCACAAATCTAATGCCTCTGAGTTTTCTTTTCTTTTTTTATTGCTTGAGATTAGTTTCCTAATCACAAATTTTCTCAGTTCCAACTTCTCACCATTTTTTGTTATAATCACTGGTGGATTCTCATACTTATCTTTCACATATTTTGCCAACTTTCTGATTCTTCACATATCTTGCCTCTTGTTAGTCACATAAACTTCTACCTCTTATATTTGATCTTAGTGATTTTCATGTGTTATGGGTAGCTAAGTTTTGTATACTTACAAAAGTTCTCTTGTAAATGTTTATTGGTTTTAAGCAAGTAGACCTCAGTAAACCAGAGATTATTCCTGCAACATTAGTTGACATACATACAATAATTGATTGTGTCACAGGATATCAAAAGGAACCTATTAAAACTGTAAGTTTCTTATTAAGGACTTTTGTCTTGATTTATCGTTCTAATTCTAATCAACATAAAGGTTTTCAAGTAGAATGGTGTGCATATGTTTATATGGTGGATAAAAATTATTCGTTTGGGTCAATTAGTTTTCTCTTATGATACCTCAAAGTGCTGCTTAACATCTGTTAGGAATTTCTTGCTCTTGCTCTGTCCTGATTTTTGTTAATATTGAGAATTTTCTGTTGATGTTACTAATTTTATGTATTTGTGGTTCTAATTTTCATTAATTTGGTCATGTTTGGTTGTGCTTTAGGGGCTTTTATTTATTTTTTTAAAATTTTTTGCAGTATGACTTCCTTTAGTATTGGAAAGAATAATGGTATTAGTTGTGATGCTAATGATGATTGTCAATTTTTACAAAGCCCTAGTCTTGTGAGTAATACAAATATTAGTGAGAATGTTGAACCACAATCCAAAAAGGCTAGTTCATTAACCTTTTATGTGTGGAACTATTTTGTAAAAATTGGTATGAGTACAGATGACAAAGAAAAGTATAAATGCTAGGCTTGTGGGAAAGAATATATTTGTACAAGTAAATTGGGAACTTCTCATTTATTTCGTCATGTTCCTAAATTTCATGATGTTGGGGACATGTTAATTGATTGTGAAGGAAAGTTGAAGAGAAGAAAATTTGACTATATTGTGAATCGTGATCTATTGTCTGAATTGATTATTGCACATGATATTTCATTTAGTATTGTTGAGTGGATGGTGTTTAGGAAATACCAAAAATTTTTGAATGAAGATTGTAAGTTTATTTTTAGACAAACTGCTAAACTTGATGTGGTAAAACAGTATGAAGTGGAAAAAGAAAAATTGAAACAAAAATTAGTCAAAATTCTTTGTAGAGTGTGTTTGACCTCTGATATTTGAACTATATGCACCAACAATAGTTATATATATTTAACTGCTCATTATGTTGATGAGAAATTGAATAGTAAGATTTTCTCATTTGGTCAAATGAAACCTCTGCATACCGGGCATGATTTATTATTGAAGGTGCTTGAATGTTTAAAAGATTGGAGAATAGAGAAAAAAAATTTCCAATTACTTTGGATAATGCTTCTTCAAACGATAATATGTAAAACATCTTGAAAGAACACCTATGCTTGTCAAATAACCTGTCACTTAATAGAGAATTTTTTTTTTTTCATATTAGATGTTCTGCTCATATCTTGAACCTCATTGTTCAAGATGGTTTAAAGGTTGTTAGTGATGCATTGCACAAAATTAGACAAAATATGCATTATGTGAGGGTATCGAAAAGTAGGATGAAACAATTTTTTCAGTATGTTGAATAAGTTGGCGGAATTGATACATCAATTGGCTTGAGATCGGATGTTGTCACTAGATGGAACTCTACTTATATAATCCTTGAGAGTACAATCAAATATCGTCGTGTCTTTTATAGTTTGAGTTTAATTGATAAAAATTATAGAGTAAAACACTATTTTCTTCCCTCACTTTATAGGGTCTTGTCAGTTTTGTCTCTTACTTCCAAATTTTTTCAATTAAGTCATTCAATCATAAATTCGTTTCAATAAGATCCCTCCGTCTAACTTCCGTTAAGTGCACTAACGAAATTGCTGATGTGGCAGTGAAAGGGTGATGTATCCCAAGTTAAATGCCACGTGACCAGCCTGTGTGGAGACTCATTTGATGATTGGGACAAAATGTGGTCATTTTGACCCAAGCGAAAATGGCCTCAAAGCATCATCTCCTCCATTGCAGCTAGCTTGTATTTTGAAGCTGCCGAAGGAGGGAGGGTATTTCAAGTGCTGCATTCTGAAGCTGTCGAATGAGGGAGGGTATTTCAAGTGCTGCATTTTAAAGCTTCCCACACCTTCAAGCTTTGCATTTTATCGAAATAGAAGAATGGGTGGTGCTAGGGATTCATTTTCGGGTCATTCTTCATCTTCAAGTGCTGCTGGTCATGGGAAGCTATGCGAGCATGGGCTCCCTTGTGTTTTGCTGAAATTGCACACAGGGAGGAGCTAATTTGGGTAGGCCATTTTTGAGGTGCCAATTGTACAAGATGGCTGATTTGAGGTGCAAATTTTTTGAATGGGCAAATGGATGTCAATCTTCAAACCATGTCAAGGTTTTTGCCATGGAAGAGATTGCATGTAGAATGGATTGCTTGGAAGGTCTTAAGAAAAAAAGTCATGGCTTTGGAGGAGTTTAAGTTGAAGATAAAGAATGATTTGAAGAAAATGAAGTCAATTGCCATTGAACAGGATAAGACAATAGAAAAAGAAAAGTGTTGGGTTAGGGTATTAAGGGTAATGCTTGTTTTGAATTGGATTGTATTTGGTTTTCATATCATGTAGTTTAAACTGTTTGTATCAATTTGTTATGCTTTTTCAATATTAATGGTGTATCCTATTTTAAATATTGATGTTGAAAGATTTCATATGGTGAGAAATGGTTATTGTTTATGGTTGTGTTAATTACTTTTTCTCCTTTGTAGTTAATGATGGATGCGAGTTGCGAATAAATAAAATTTATATATATTCTCCTATTTTGTTGTATGCAATTCGAAGTGAGAGAAAGGGAGACATAACTCTTGCAATCCTGAAGGTACACACTTAATACACATATGATAATTGACCCATTGTGACACATATATATATGTGTGTAATATAGATACATGCAATTTAAGCTGTTTTTTATTTCATTTAGCTATACTCTAGATTGATATATGTCCACTAAAACAAATGATACCCAACCACTAAAATAATTGTTAGAAGAAAAAAAAAAATAGAAATAGTACACAAAAATCAGCTGAATGTGAACATTCATTTCTTTTCATTGACTATGACAAACGTTGGATTACATAATCTTCAGTTGTCATTTTAGTTCTCTGCGTGTGAACCTTCTGTTTCATTCATTTCATTCATTTGTTTTAATTCCTTTAATTCCTTAATTCATTTTGTTAGGTTAGTTGTAATTGTTATATGGGCTTTTAATTTCTTATTTATGATCTTTTATTTTTGGATTGATTTATTATTAGAATGGCCCATTTCATTTTAGTCTACTTATTTACTAGGTTGGGCATCTCTATTATGTATATAGGTTGATCCATACTTCTTGTTATTTTCGGTTGGGCAGAATTATGTATATAGGCTGATCCATGCCACGTTTATTTCATTTGGGCCATGTTGTGGATTGGGTCAAGGCTGAAATAAAGTTTTAGCTTTCCTTAGTTGCTGATTGGGCTAGTTGAAATGGGCCAGTTGCCCATATTGCTTTAGCCTTTTCCTTTTGGGTTGCTAATTTCTTTAGTTAGCTTATTGGGCTGAACACCCATTATCCAACGGATTGGGCCCACGAACTGGGCTAACTAAATTAAATTCATTTGATCTTCTTGTTGTCTTTTTATTGTTGTAATTGTAATAGGTTTGTTTATTTTAATTGTAGAGTTAGTATTGGGCTTTACTTACTTTTTAAAATAAAATTAGGAGTAAAATCATGCATTTTGCATTTTATTTAGTTATATATGTGCGAATAACATCCATAGGCTCCTTATTTATCAAGGGATGGATAAGAGCGACTTACCCCCTTAGGGGTGGCTCTCTTATCTACCCGAGGTAAGGATAAACGCCACTTTGAGAACCAAGAAGCATGGGAACAAAGTGGAATGATTAAGACGCGATTAGATTCATGCATGACATAATTTTAATTTAGAAATTTTAAATTTCTTTTAATTTCATTTTTAAAAAATAAAAATAATAAAAAATTATTTGCAATCATTGCGAACTACGCGGACTTTGATCCCTAATTAGGGTACGTAGGCATTTGAGGGTGACGAATCAAGTCCTATTGTGAATAATCACCTATTTTTCTTTTAGGGATAAAATAAATATAATTAGGCCATAATTTAATTTGCATAATTAATTTTAGGTAACCATCGTTTAGACGGGTGTTATAGGGTGCCTAACACCTTCCCTATACACAATTAGACTCCCGAACCCTCTCTGGTTCGCAGACATATTTTTTTTTTAAAATAAAAGGGGTTTTCCAATTGTTCACCGATTTTTAATACAATTAGTGACGACTCCAGAGTTTTCATTTCGAAAACTAAATCTCTTTTTATTTTAGTCATTCGCGTTATAACAACCCCCAGGTACGTTACGACACTCGGCTTCAAGTTGGGGAAGTCTACTCCTACCTTATTAGGTCCTATCAGCCCTAATCAATGACTAATCGACTGAATGCTAGGCTAATCATGACTAATTGGCCGAATGCTAGGCAACTTGGCCAAGTGTTATGGACTAGTGCATTTTATTAATCCTATTACCTAATTTTAGGCCCAGTTTTCTCCAAACTAAGTTGTTTATATAATATGTCAAAATTCCTTAAAATCTAGAGGATCTTTAAACATAAGAAATCATGATTTGACACATTTTGTATTACAACAAAAATAATTAAAGAGAAGGTAATAGTATGCCAAAAAAAAATTGAAAATATAATAGTAATTCAATTTATCATGCACTCACATTCACCAATAAAAATAAGAGTAAAACCCCTTTTTGGTCCCTGAAAAATTCAACGATGGACAAGTTAGTCTCCCAAAAATGTTCGCTAACAATTTCGTCCTCAAATTATGGTTCCGTACGACAAATTAGTCCTCGAAAAATTTTCGCTGACAATTTAGTCCTCGAATTATGGTTCCGTACGACAAATTAGTCCTCAGTTGAGGATTAATTCGAGGACTAATTTGTCGTATGAAACCATAATTCGAGGACTAAATTGTCAGCGAATATAATTCGAGGACTAATTTGTCGTACGGAACCATAATTCGATGACGAAATTGTCAGCGAACATTTTTGGAGGACTAACTTCTCAATCACTGAATAATTCAGGGACTAAAAAGGGGTTTTACTCTAACAATAATATTGTGTTTAGGCTTATCGATATTATTGTGTTTATGTTATAAACAGCTAGTTTCGAAGTTTGGGCAAGAGTCTTTATGCTTTTAAATTGTATAGATTTTACCATTTGTTTTCCTTAATTGGTGCTCGCAAAGGCATGACATAATGAATTTACAATGGGCTTTTCTTACCACCAATATTAATCTATGACAAATTACAACGGGCACTTCTTAGCTCTACCGTGTTAAGCCCGACATTTTGAGCTTACTATTTATAAAGTGATAAGGAGATTCAGCTAAATAATTGGTGACACTCTCAAAGCCTAAAGTATTGGCAAATTACAACTATAGTGCCACACAACCCCATTTCACTAAGCCTGCAGTTTTCAGCCTACCGTTTTTAAAGATGGTGAAGATATTTGGCTATAAAATTGGCCACGAAGGATTAAAACTCAACACCTTCTTTTCTACCACTTTATCTTTGTCTATTTTCAAGTCATTCTATTCCATTTTCAGTATTGTCATTGTCTCTTCATGGAAGGATAGGGCGAGTCAGTTCTATATGAGATGAGTTTTTCTATCCAACCTAGGTAAAGGTAGTGCCACCCCAAAAATACGCTTTATGTGACAAAATGGTGAAAGGATTTAGGGTTTAGTAATGAAGTCATACATTACACATTTAATTCTCTATCTTTATTTTGTCATATACATTTGTAATACTTGTATTATTTTCGGGATAAATAAATACACATTTGACCGTATCATATTCCTAGAACTAGTTTCAAGTAATTGTTTTTTAGGCAGGTGTTGTGGGATGTTTAACACATTTCCCACATACAATTAGACTTTGGAACCCTCTTTAGTTCGCATACCATTTTTAAAATTCTAAAGTGATTTTTTCAATTGTTTTCCATTTTCTAAAAACAATTGATCGCGACTCAAAGTTTTCTATGAAAACTAATCTTTTTTCTAAATCTGTCATTTACATCCCAACTACCCTTCGGGTATATTGTGACACAACTCTTCATAGTTTTCCACACACACTATCACTATATTAAAAACATATTTTAAAAATCTGCCCTTTATGGCATTTCGATGCTCCTTTCCAATTCTTTTTGATAACTAATAGGCAACCCTATTCTATATTTTGTGTGTGTATTTGTGGGTATGTATGGACAAGAGTAGAAAGTAAGAAATGTCTGAAAGGCCCTTAAGCCAAACATGACTCTTAACATTCTCCTTCCCTAACAAGGGTAACAATTAATTTCGATGTTGTAGTGGATGAAAGAGTTAATATGGAAGCTCAGAGGATTATGCGCTCTGATCATAATAGTTCAAACCAGAAAGTTCCACATGTCAGCTCTCCTTGAAAGTTGAAATCTTTGGTTTTAAGAGAGTCCACGATCATTGTACTTGGCTCCAAACCAAACTGTCTGGTTGACCCTTCTGTTTACTCTCACTCTTAATCAATATATTCGGCTATTTTAGAGAAGAAAAAGCTTAAATTTACTATTGGTTCCTTTTGTTTCATAGAAGTTTTACTCAGTGATGAATTTATTGGGGGCCAAGGGGCACTGAACCTCATGTTTTAAAATTTTTAACCAAAATTGCTTTGGTAATTTTTGTGAACCCTTACTTTTATACTTTTGGCTCCTCCATTCAATTATTTCTGGATTCTTCACTGGTTTTAATTTAATCCCTCTAGTCCTACATTGACATAGGTCATTCTTAAAGTTCAAAAGTTATGTTAATTTGGTCCAGCCATTTAAATCTAAATAGAAAGTGCTGACATTTCTGTTAATGTGCTAAAGTGAAAATTATTTTGTTCACAAGGAGATTGACATGTTAGCAAAGTAATTTTCAGGTCAGCAATTATAACTATAGGGGTAAAATTGAAACTTTTGCTTAAGTATTGGGACCAAATTAAAATGTTTGCCAAATTAGAGGGACCAAAAGTGTATTTAAGTTTTCTTTTTAATTTTTTTCTTGTGTATGCTGTTTTTTTTAAAACAATATATTATTTTTTATATGTTGATGTTACTTAAAATATGACTCTTAATATAGGTCTTTTTCTTTTATTTTTAAAAAATTTAAAGATGATAACCTAAGTAATTAGAAAAAATAAGCTAAATATAAACTAGTAGATGAGGTCTAAAGGTATAGGAGTAATCAAGAAATTGTAAGTTCTGTATATCGAAATAATAATCACTTAAACATATAATTGTAAGGCCTATGGAAAAAACTAGATAATACCTCAAGTAAAATAAAATGGGTATAAATAACAAATTATATGCAAGTGGGTGATTTTTGTATTCAAATAGAGTAAAATAGATAAAACAAAGATTTAAAGTTGCTTTCATTTGGCTTAAAAAAGAAAAGAAATCAAGTTATTCATTTTACTTCTTACAAACCTGAGAGCAAACAAATATAAGTTATTATTTTAATCCGGAGAAAATAATATATTCTAAGTAAAAATAATTTTCATAACATTTTAAGTTCAATAGAAGACAATTTCTCATGTAAAAAAATATTATTCACAATTTTTAGGAATCTTGTGTAAAGTAGCTCCATATCATAAATTACAATATAATATGTAGAAAATGATGACATAAAGAAGGGAAAAAGTTTAAATCTACTTTTAGCCCCTCTAGCCTCACGAAAATTCCAAATTGATTCGTTAATCTTTGAAAAAGTTTCAATTTCGTCCCCTTACTTCTAATTGTTCATCTGAAAATTACTATGATAATATGGCAAATTCCATATGCCAGCAAAGTTTTCACAGAAGCATATTAATAAATGCATCATCACATTCTGTCCAGATTTGCATAGCAACTTAATTTTGAAAATACAGCATTGGCATTTGTCAATTTAAATCAAAATTAAAACTTTCAGCAAACTAGAGTTACCAATAGAGGATTTAAGGCCAAAAAAAGAAGATAGTTACACAATAAAAGCAAATTCTGCCAAATATAATACAACATTACGTTATAAAGACAGCAATGCGTTTAGGAGCTCTGTTGTCCATACACCAACTTCTTATATGATAGCAGGTTTCAACTACACACTTAATAGAAAATACATATTGTAGTCTTTTTCTAGTGTAATGTTTATTAAATATTTATAATTGAAGAAATGGAGAAAGAGCTGTAGGAACGAATTCATAGCTGAGACTAGATGTATCACAGGGACTATCTTGTCATTATTTTCTATTTTCTATAGAATCTTAGATACCATTTTATTAGACATATTAACTGCTATACCAAACAAAATAAATTAGTTCTTTTACATACCTTTAAATTATAAATTTCATATAATAATCTATGGGGAGTTTTTAGAAATTTGGGGTAGCCTTCCAATTGTACACATATTTAGCGGAAGGTAAAATTTATTCTTCTTGAGTATGTAAAGTAGTTATCTATGGAGGTGATGGTGAAGGTGACGCTTGCTTTGCAATCAAAGCGCATTTTCTCCAAATTATTTTGCCCCTTTCCGAAATTTGGGATGATATACGTTTGAAACGTGGATCATTTGATAAAGCATTGACCAAATCGAAGTGACAACTTTCACCCAAACGGTTTACAATTATACCACAACATTGATCAGTGACTGTTCCTTCCCCAGAAATTAAAGCAAGACCTGCTTGATCGCCACATTTCTTAGTCAATCTTGCTCCACATTTGAGCAAATGATCAACAAACTCAGATGATGGCACGGGTGGGTTTTCAAAGGAAAGAGTTGATGCCAACAAAGTTCTACTAGCCACAAACAAGACCATCATTAGGAGGAAGTTGCTGAATGTTGCCATGGTTCTAAAGCCGATTGGTGTTTGTTGTGATGGCTATGCTGAAGTTTCGTTGGTGGGGGTGAATGCATCAAACGTTTAGATTTATAGGTTCAACAACATAGCAACATCATTGAATACTTTAAGTTATTCTCAAAGAAGTTTATTAAGGAAATCGGTTTTGAAACCATTTGGATGATATGTTACTAACAAATATTATAGCTTTAAATCTTTAAAAATCAGTTTAAATATTCCATGTCACTCCCAAAATAAAAACAACAAACTGCGATATAGAAACTGCTTTTTGGTTGTGAAAAGGCATACCCGAAACACAAGCCACCAAAGTTCAAACCTTCAAAGGGAGAAAAGCCACTGCAAAATAGATGCTACCAGATGGCTAAATCCTCGATAGCCACCAATAGAGGAAGAGAATGGGGTGAAAGGCAAGTATCTACCACCTAACAAGTCGTGGTGGATATAGAAATTTTGAGTAGTAGGGAGAAGAAATAGGCTATAAATATTTATACCAAAAAAAAATTTGTATATATGCATAAGCAATAAAGCAAAGAACATAAAATACTCCAAATATAACGTGGTTTAGTTTCTAGCACACGAAAAAATATATATGATGCTAATTAATTATTGACTAATTGAGATTAAAACTAAACACTACATTACTCAACTACAAATGATACGTACTTAAACTAGCATTATAAATTTTAACCAATTAAAAACCTACATATATGGTTATTTTATGCATAAATACAGCATCAAGAAGAAGAATTTGTGAATAAATCTGTTAAATAAAAAAAAGAAAAAATTATTTGAACACATGATTTATTTCAGCCATTACCATACACGTAATACAAATTTTAATCGAATTTTAAAAAATACAATAAGAACCTAATTGTGCAAAATTAATATATAACAGAAAGGTAAACAAAAAAGATAAATTTCACATAATTATATCATATTCATATAAAAATAAAATAAAAATGAATATTGAAGTAATTTGTAGCTTGGAGCATGAAATATTCAATAAGCTTTCTTTCCACTAAAAGTCTGATACTAAATATTTGAGAAAGTTTTTCATTGTTGATTATGGGTATTACGGAAAAAAANAAAAAAAAAAAAAAGAGACAACAACTAAGTAATCGTGAAGAATAAAATAGAAAGATAAAGAAGAGACTTAAAAATTAGAAGGCTTTGCGTATATGCAAAAAATAAGAGTTACAATTTGATAAGATGGGCAGGAGACCCTATTGGGAAGTTATATGAAGTGACTGTAGACACTATATTTTTTCTGAGGTTGTTACATGTTTTCCAAAAAATAAAAAAGAGAAAAATAATTATTTTTAATTTTGTTAAATGAGAAATCTAATTTTAAGGTCTTTACAGCCTCTTTTAGCTTTTAGATCAAAGTTTTGATTTATAAGCATTAGTCCACTTCATTTTAACCCAAGTTAGAAGCCGTTTGGCTTGTTTTATTTAAATTTGAGTTTAGGGCCTCTTGCCCCATTTGATTTATTTTTTAAAATACTTTGTTTGGACATAAAGATTATAAATTTATTGGCTTTTATTGATTTTGTGTCAAAACCTATGTTTTGGGCTTGGCCTTTTTTGCTAAAACCCTAGTTTGCCTTTGGGCCCAACCAATTTTTTTTGTTTTCCTCATGTTTTTGGTCCAAATAAATTATATATGTTTGTTGGACTATTTAATATGTTTGAGGTTTAATTTAGGATCAATTGAACTAACTTAGGTCCCTCTTTAGGCTCATTTTGACTTAATTTAGCCCAACTATCTTATTAGGGTTTTGTGATTTTTATTTTTAATCAAAAAATTAAATAAATTTGTTAAAAATCTGAAAGAATGTCAGCTAGGGTTAAGGAATATTCTCAAGCATAAGTGAAAAAGATCTAGCCTCAAGGAAGCTTCATGGAAGTTGCTTGTGCAAAGCAATTTTGGGATGCTAATGGGGGCTCTTTAACCTTACTTTGGAGGAGCTGAAGTGTGCAATTCGGTTAGGGCGTTTTGGGAAAGAATTATTGAATTTTTCACATAGCAAGGCTATAGGAAAGTGGGAGGAAGGTGCAAAAGAAGTAGGCAAGGACCAAACTACCTTCAACTTGCTTTCCAAGTTAAGAGGGCTAATTGCTTAAGGAAAAAAAATGGAGAGAAAGCCTCTCACAATAGGCTACCAAGGTGAAACGCAAAGAAGGAGAGAGATTTGAGAGAGAGAAAAAAAAAAAAAAAAAGATCAAAAGATCTAAGTTGGGAGAAAATAAAGAGAGAAAGGGTGAAAGCTTGAGAAACTTCAAAGTGTTCTTGAGTTGTTCTTCCTATTCTTGAGAAGAAAATGAGAAATCAAATGAGGTTTAAGCTTCTTGAAGGTGGGTTCAACCATTTTGAGCAAGGAGTGGATTTCTTGAAGAACTTTAGGTAATCTTCATCACTTTCCTATATTCTTTTGGTTTCTCATATATGCTTGGTTGAATTCAAGGTGAAATATTTGATTTGCCTTATTTTCTCCTTGAATGCCCCATCTTTCTTTGATTTTACTTTGATTACATGTTCTTCATCTCTCTTTGCTTCATTTTCATGGTGAATGTGCAATGAACATATGTATTTTTTCGAAAATCCTTTTGAATCTTTTGGTTTTTACTTCTAATCTTACTTAATTTGGATCTTTGGCTTCTATAATTCCTCCTTGTTCATTTTCGGTTTTGATTGGCTCTTTGAGCATATTTAGTTTTTGAAAGTTTTGATTATGTTTTGGTTTGATTTTGGATGAGATGGTTGATCCTTACATGTCTTGCTTTTGGTTTTCTTTATTTTGTTTCATATTATGCATTTTTGGGTTTGATAGTTTTCCCTGACAACCATCAATTTTTATTTTATATCTGGGGCTATAGAACTCTGATTCGGTTAATTTTTTATTTTTTAGAATCAAGAGACATATTTATTTCACATATATGTTTCTCATAATTTATGCATGTATACCCTGCTCCCAATTTATAATTGAAGTTGATTGTTTTTCTGTTACTATAGGTTTGTCAATTTTCCTTGGCAACCTTCAGTGTTTATTTTCTAAATGGAGCTGTAGAGTTCCAATTTACATGATTATTGTCTTTGTAGGATTATAAGACATATCTCTTTTGCATATATTTTGTTTAGAATTTTTCCATGTCATATTTGTTCCCAGTTTTGTTTTGAAATTGTCAGTTTTTCCAGCACTGTTGGATTGCTGGTCAATTCTAGCAGTGCTTAATTTTTTTGTTGTAACTAGAGCTGCAAGGTTCCATTTTGCATGATTTTTTATTCTTTGGATATTTGAAACATGTATCTTTGTTATATATGAATTTGAGACTAAATATTCAAGGCATGCATTCCCAGATTTCATTTCAAAGTTCCCCCCCATTTTTTTTTGCCATGTTTTCGATTTTTGTTGAGTTTTAATCTTGCTTCCCCAATTATGTCCCATAATTTCCATGCTGCCCTCTTTACATCTTGATGTTACTTGCATGCCTTAATCTCCAATGTTTGGTTATACATGCTTCAGCTAAGGCTTGTTTTGATTATGAGTCATCTAATGTGTGTTTTATGTGAGAGGGGATCACAACCCTTGGGTCATTAGTAAAACCCTAAGGCGATTCAGAGGCTCAAAAAGCTCTTGTTTATTTTGATTACATTTTCTAATTATGTATCCCTCTCCTATTGGACAAGAAAAAGAGTTGTAATATTGTAAATCCATGCATTGCATTTATTTAAAATATATATATTTGTGTCGCGTAGTATCTGCAGGCCCTTTCATTTATCATGGGAGGATAAGACAAATCAGTCATATATGAGATATTTTTCTCTGTCTGGCCTAGGTGAAGGTAGCACCACCCCAGACGGTCGTTTTATGCGATAAAAAAGGTGGAAGGATTTAGGTCTCGGTAGAGAAATCATACATTGCACATTTAAATTCTCTGTTTTTACGTTTGTCTGATATTCTTGTGATACATTAATTATTTTGGGGTAAATAAAATACACTTCTTTTTGGCCATATCTACGTTCGCACGATAAATTTTGGGTAATCATATTTTAGGCAGGTGTTGTGACATGCCTAACACCTTTCTCACACACAATTTGACTCCCGAACCCTCTTTGGTTTGCATATCATTTTTTTTTTTAATTTCAAAAGGATTTTTTCAATTGTTTCCCATTTTCTTAATACAATTGATGGCGACTCCAAATTTTCTTTCAAAAACTAATATTTTTAAAAAAGTTTGTCATTCACATCAGAGTAACCTTCGGGTACGTTGTGACAGTGATTAAAATGCTAGACAAGTACGTTGTCAATCTGGAGCAAAAATCTTGTTCTTGTAAGGCATGGGATCTCATTGGCATCCCATGTTGTCACGGTATCGCTGCAATCTTATGGAGTGGTCTTGAAGTGGATGAGATGGTTGATATATCATATAGGTAAGAATAACAGTTTCATTATTTTCATTATATCTCTACTATTTTTGTTGCCCCACAAATTGATTTCCAAATTTGTTTTATTCACAGTAGGGACATAGCTGTTGCATGCTACACCAACATTATCTATCCTATAAATGGACAAAAACTTTGGCCTAGGACTGATAAATGACCAATTGATCCACCAATTTTAAGAAGAGCCCCTAATAGGCCCAAGAAGTTAAGAAATAAGTCAATTGATGAGACCATAAATACTAAAAAACTGGGAAGACAATGTTGAATTGTCCTCTATAGTAAGTGTGGCAAAGGAGGCCACAATACAAGGACTTGCAAGGGCAAGATTAAAGCTAACCGAGAAATTCCAAAAGGAAGGAACAAGGTCACTGCTTCTCAAGCCAATTATTTCTTTCTGTGCTTTTTGAAAATTTTGAAAAAAACGTTAACTTTGTTCTTAATTTGTTGTAGGTTTTGAAGAATAAGCAATCTATTGGGACGGTAATTAATTTTGAAGACCCAAATTGGGTGACAAATGCCCCTATTACCATGTTTGCTCCAAGCAAACCAGTTGCAGCTAGGAAGTCAAGTAGAAAGAGGTCTACTACTTCTCAACCAGCCCTATCAAGCGCCAGGTCAAATGGCCATGATGCTCCAATTGCCTGTAACTCAACCAATTACAAGAAGCAACAAGGGGAAAAAATAGAAATATAGTTAGGTGTTGATTGACTGTAATGATGTGTTTGTATTGTACAATGTCATTATTTTGAAACAATAGGATTTGAGTCGATCTTTTTTTTATATCTTTTTGTAAAGCATGCTTGTGATGAGCATGTCTCTAGTGTAAATAGAATAGGTTTGTACCAATCTCTTTTGGAACAATGGAATTGATTGATCATTTGTGCTGTAATTGTTATCTGTAAGTGTGGGTCAGTTGCCCAATTTCATGCTATAAATCACATAGGATCATGTTGTAAGCTTAGGACTAGTGGAAATTGCACTTCATTTTAATAGCAAATTCATGATAACAGTGCAATTGCACAAGATTACAAACAAATTATACTCTTAAACCTACCCACAGAGCATCCTAAGCTAACTTCAAAATTACAACCAAAAGAGCAATGATGATAAAAATGCAGAAAATCAACACCAAAATCAAAGCTTTTCCTTGCAACTCAAGCAAAATCCGTGTTAACAAAGCTCTTCTCACATTCTTCTCACCCTCACTTATAGCGGACATTTTTTTACTCCATTTTTTCCATCACATTCATGGTACTGATGGCCTGGATTCTCAGTTTCCCATGAAGTCTTCAGTGCTACTTCCTTCTTACAATCACATATAATTTTTTTCTCACACACTTTTCTTCTTAGTTTTGTACTATCACCAACCTTCGGAAATCCAGCCATACTTGACGAGGCTCCCATCGACATGCTATGCCACTTCATTTCACTTAGAAGCTTTATTTCATCATCCATGCTTTTCGCCTTCAAGCTCTTCCTCCCCCTTTGTGACCAAAGTTATTGCCTACTTTTACAGCTTTGCCTTCAATTCTGAAGAAGACAATCACATGTCTTGCATGTCAGCTCTTTAAAAAAAAAAATTACACTTAGTCTCTAATTAGGTGTCCAATTAAGGACTAACTTCCTTTTTAACAGTAACCAAATGAAAGGGTTTAGAAAATATATATTTTTTTCCACAGGCGACATCCACGTCATTGCCATGTGGATGGCATGTCAGCCTCACCGTCAATTTTTAATGTTTTGCACCAAAAGTGCAACTTAAGGGTAAATAGTAGGGACCAATTTGTGATCTTTTAAAATGAGGGACCAAATCGTTCATCTAGGTAAAATAGGGGGACCAAAACTACATTAAGCCTAATTTTTATAGAAGATATTAGGAATGTTTAAATGTAGTTCATAACAATAGGTAGATTTGGGGTTTTTTGGTTACAATGATTTTGGGTTCGAACACGGAACACACAAGCCTTTAGGATGACCTTAATATCACTTGATCACTATCCGTTTGGTCAACAATAGGTACATTTGCTTCATCATATTTGATATTTTGTACTTGTTGAGAGCTTTGCCTTCATCTAAGTTTTAGTTTGTGGAGAGGTTGTGCTATTGGTTAACGCATGATACAACTTAAAAAGCCATGCACTCCTACTTCCCCACTGAGATTTAATTGAGGCTTTATACTATACTTGGCTACAAACCAAACTATCTGGTTGAGCCTACCATTTACTCTCACTCTAAATCAATATATTCAACTACTTTAAGAGAAGAAAAAGGCTTAAATTTACTATTGATTCCTTTTGTTTGGAAGAAGTTGCATTTTAAATTTATTTAGCAAATTGCTTTCGTAACTTTTGAGAACCCCACTTTTATATTTTGGCCCCTTCATTGAATTATTTTTGGATTTAACATTGATTTTAGTTTAATCCCTCTAGTTTCATTCTTAAAGTTCCAAAATTATGTTAATTTGGTCCAGCCATTTAAAACTAAGAGGAAAGTAGTGACATGTCCGTTAATGTGCTAAAGTGAAAATTATTTTGTTCACAAGGAGTTTGACATGTTAGCAAAGTAATTTTAAAGTCAGCAATTATAACTAAGGGGACAAAATTGAAACTTTTGCGAAATTTGAGGGACCAAATTAAAATATTTACCAAATTAGAGGAACCAAAAGTTGATTTAAGGTTTTAGGTTTTTTTTGTTATGCTT
>QAOA01003991.1:4028-63695 GCA_003255065.1 Cercis canadensis | reverse complement strand
TTGTACCAATCTCTTTTGGAACAATGGAATTGATTGATCATTTGTGCTGTAATTGTTATCTGTAAGTGTGGGTCAGTTGCCCAATTTCATGCTATAAATCACATAGGATCATGTTGTAAACTTAGGACTAGTGGAAATTGCACTTCATTTTAATAGCAAATTCATGATAACAGTGCAATTGCACAAGATTACAAACAAATTATACTCTTAAACCTACCCACAGAGCATCCTAAGCTAACTTCAAAATTACAACCAAAAGAGCAATGATGATAAAAATGCAGAAAATCAACACCAAAATCAAAGCTTTTCCTTGCAACTCAAGCAAAATCCGTGTTAACAAAGCTCTTCTCACATTCTTCTCACCCTCACTTATAGCGGACATTTTTTTACTCCATTTTTTCCATCACATTCATGGTACTGATGGCCTGGATTCTCAGTTTCCCATGAAGTCTTCAGTGCTACTTCCTTCTTACAATCACATATAATTTTTTTCTCACACACTTTTCTTCTTAGTTTTGTACTATCACCAACCTTCGGAAATCCAGCCATACTTGAAGAGGCTCCCATCGACATGCTATGCCACTTCATTTCACTTGGAAGCTTTATTTCATCATCCATGCTTTTCGCCTTCAAGCTCTTCCTCCCCCTTTGTGACCAAAGTTATTGCCTGCTTTTACAGCTTTGCCTTCAATTCTGAAGAAGACAATCACATGTCTTGCATGTGAGCTCTTTAAAAAAAAAAAATTACACTTAGTCTCTAATTAGGTGTCCAATTAAGGACTAACTTCCTTTTTAACAGTAACAAAATGAAAGGGTTTAGAAAATATATATTTTTTTCCACAGGCGGCATCCACGTCATTGCCATGTGGATGGCATGTCAGCCTCACCGTCAATTTTTAATGTCTTGCACCAAAAGTGCAACTTAAGGGTAAATAGTAGGGACCAATTTGTGATCTTTTAAAATGGGGGACCAAATCGTTCATTTAGGTAAAATAGGGGGACCAAAACTACATTAAGCCTAATTTTTATAGAAGATATTAGGAATGTTTAAATGTAGTTCATAATAATAGGTAGATTTGGGGTTTTTTGGTTACAATGATTTTGGGTTTGAACACGGAACACACAAGCCTTTAGGATGACCTCAATATCACTTGATCACTATCCGTTTGGTCAACAATAGGTACATTTGCTTCATCATATTTGATATTTTGTACTTGTTGAGAGCTTTGCCTTCATCTAAGTTTTAGTTTGTGGAGAGGTTGTGCTATTGGTTAACACATGATACAACTTAAAAAGCCATGCACTCCTACTTCCCCACTGAGATTTAATTGAGGCTTTATACTATACTTGGCTCCAAACCAAACTATCTGATTGAGCCTACCATTTACTCTCACTCTAAATCAATATATTCAACTACTTTTAGAGAAGAAAAAGGCTTAAATTTACTATTGGTTCCTTTTGTTTGGAAGAAGTCGCATTTTAAATTTATTTAGTAAATTGCTTTCGTAATTTTTGAGAACCCCACTTTTATATTTTGGCCCCTTCATTGAATTATTTTTGGATTTAACATTGATTTTAGTTTAATCCCTCTAGTTTCATTCTTAAAGTTCCAAAATTATGTTAATTTGGTCCAGCCATTTAAAACTAAGGGGAAAGTAGTGACATGTCCGTTAATGTGCTAAAGTGAAAATTATTTTGTTCACAAGGAGTTTGACATGTTAGCAAAGTAATTTTCAAGTCAGCAATTATAACTAAGGGGACAAAATTGAAACTTTTGCAAAATTTGAGGGACCAAATTAAAATATTTACCAAATTAGAGGAACCAAAAGTTGATTTAAGGTTTTAGGTTTTTTTTGTTATGCTGCTTTTTTTCAATAACAATATATTTTTATTTTTATTTTTATTTTGATGTTACTTAAAATATGACTCTTAAAATATATTTTCTTCTATTTTTTAAAAAATTTAAAGATGATAACCTAAGTTATTAAAAAAAAGAAAGTAAATATAAATTACTAGATGTGATCTAAAAATTTGGTAGCTTGTAAGAAATTATGCGTTCTATATATCACAATGATAATCACCTACACGTATAATTATGAGGCCTATGAATAAAATTAGATAACACGTCAAGTGAAATAAAATGGGTATAAATAACAATTAATATGTGAGTGGATGAATTTTGTATTCAAGTCAAGTAAAAAAGATTAAACAATGATTTAAAGTCACTTTATTCGTTTGGCTGAAAAAAAAAAAGAAAAAAAAGTGATTTATTCATTTTATTTCTTACAAACATGAAGAGGAAAAAAAAATATAAATTATTATTTTGATCTAGAGAAAGGGAGATGTTATAAATAAAGATACTTTTCATAACATTTTAAGTTCAATAAAAGACAATTTGTCATATCAAAAAAGTATTATTCACAATTCTTAGGAATCATGTGTAAAGTAGAATCATATCATAAATTACAATATAATGTAGAAATGATGACATAAAAAAGGAAAAAAGTTTAAATCTACTTTTGGCCTCTCTAGCCTCCCAAAAATTTCAATATGATTCCTCAATTTTGGGATAAGTTTCAATTTTGTCCCCTTCTAATTGCTCACTTAAAAATTAGTATGCTAATACGTCAAATTCCAAAGTAGCAAAGCTTTCGCAAAAGCATATTAATGAATGCATCACCACATTTTCTCCAGATTTGCATGAGCGATTCAATTTAGAAACCACAACAACAGCATTTTTCAATTTAAATTTAGAGACAAGATTAAAACTTTCAACAAACTGGAGTTACCAATAGAGAATTTAAGGCAAAAAAGTGACATACAGGTTTCAGCTACACATTCATGAAAGAAAATGCATATTGTAGTCTTTTTCAAGTGTAATGTTTATCATAAATTTATAATTGAAGAAATGGAGAGTTGCAGACACATTCAAAATTGAGACTATAGATGTATAACAAGGATTATCTCGTCATAATTTTCCATCTTCTAATGATTGAACAATAAAAGTTTATCAATGCTTCAAATGGACGGTGTTCACCCATGCAAGAAACTGAATAGAGGCAATGTTGATATGTTAAAAGTTTGATAATCTTCTAGAATTGAACTCTTCCAAAAGTTTGCAACTAAGCAATGATGAAACAATTATAAAACAATTAAGGTCCACTTATTAAAGAAAACTCTTCTCCTGATCTAAAATAATAACAGAATGATCAAAAATTGTAGACTAATCCCGTTGACTAAGAAATGTACAGAATAGGATCTCTCACAAAGTCTTATGGTAATCATAACATAGTAGCAGAAGCTACCTTTGAAAAATATCAGGTTAGCACAACCTTGCATGAAGGAGCTGCTGCTGTTAACTAAAACAAAGAGCAGTTTTCCCTACATGTCACCATTGTCCCAATTAATTGATCTGTCTGGAAAACTATAATCTGGTTGATGAAGCCTGTTCCGTGCTAATCTGCTCATCACAGCAAGACCTACCATGATATACAAAGAGATCAAGTTAGAACAGATAGAAATATATAATCATCTTCAACGACATTAAAGAATATTCCATATTGTAAGCTTCCTTATCTTGCAATTTTAAGAAATTCCCACCATGGTAACATTTGACCCTAGAACAAATTCCCGCAGCATTGTTTGTAAAAGATCATAAAACACTGAGATTTAGATACTATACAATAGAGGGTGCATTTACATAACCACTTATGAGAAAATCAACAATTCTTGGCACAATCAGTCACAATACATGGAAAATATCTGATTAGGTAGGACTATATATAGTGCTTGGGTGCTACTTGTGTGTGTAGCAANTAAGAAATTCCCACCATGGTAACATTTGACCCTAGAACAAATTCCCGCAGCATTGTTTGTAAAAGATCATAAAACACTGAGATTTAGATACTATACAATAGAAGGTGCATTTACATAACCACTTATGAGAAAATCAACAATTCTTGGCACAATCAATCACAATACATGGAAAATATCTGATTAGGTAGGACTATATACAGTGCTTGGGTGCTACTTGTGTGTGTAGCAAACAAGCCTTTGAAATTTTATGCTTTCTTGAGAAACACCATTTGCAAAGGATTTTTTTCTTTTTTTATTTTTGCTTTTAGTTTCTTGTTTTTGGTCTGTTTACTCACCCCGTTATAAAATTACTACTAGACAGAAGATCAAAAAGTTCCACATCCTAAAAACTAAGTTTATTTTTGAATTATCTTAAAAGAATTGGGATAAACAAGAAGACAAATGAAAAACACTTGCATTATAAGAACAAACATAAAATGATAATCTAATATATTTAATCCTAAGGACAAATTGTGTGATCTTCATGCACATGTGAGCTCTGCAAAAGGAGGCACAAATGTGTACCTTCAATCATCCTGTAAAAAGAAGACCACCATCCGTCAGGGGAAATCTGACGTTGCTCTAAAGATCCCTCAATTACTTTATCATGTTTCCCTTCTAAAACTCCTTGCAAAGTTATCACAGCATCCTTGGTCTTCTTGAGAATACTGTCATCATCTTCAATTTCCAATCGTTGAAGGTCATTCTGAGATGAGGTGAGGCTGATAGCAAGTGCAAACTGGGCTGCAGCAGCCCAGCGAGAAGACGCCAACCATCTTCTCTGACCATCTACTTGCTGGTTCTGTTCTCTTACTGACTTGCTTCCGCCATCCCCACCAAATGCCAAGCTGCGCAAGTATTCAGCATTTGCAGCCCCTGTACTTTGCACCATCTTTGAGAAGGCACTACCTTCATTTGACAGCAGTTCCTCAGGGGTATCGAATTCAAGAACCTTTAAACAAATAAAATTTTAACATCAATAATAAGAATAAATCCAACCAACAAGAGGGAAGTGGGTTTTGAGCCAGCTTGAAAGCCATCTGCATTCACAAGATTTACTGGTTGAAAATTGCAATGCCTCCTTACTGCAAAATCTTGATATATCTAGTAGTATTACCCTTTAAATAACTTTTCATAGAACTCACTATTAGATTAAATGCTTATATCATGTTGCTCTTGTTTATAAAAATTTCATATTTATCAAAAATTAATTAATTTACACATAACTAGTATTTCAAGAGTTTCACATGCTATTTGATTTCCAAGAAAGAAGAAATTATGGACTATTTGATTTTATACTTATCAATATCCAATTTATTTAAAATTTTGCATGCTTTGTCAACATAATAATATCTCATGAACCACTGGGTGGATTGCTAAAATGATAATCAATAAGAAGTTATATATAGCCATAAGTGTGTCATCAATCCACACAGATGCACATAAAATAAAGGGTTAACTTCAGGCCTTAAATATTGAGAGCATACCCGACCACCATCAAGTAAAAGGATCCTATCACAGTCAATAATGGTGTTGAGTCGATGAGCAATAATGAGCATAGTACATGATTTAAATTCTTCTCGAATAGTTTTCTGTATAAGGGCATCAGTTCTAACATCAACTGCTGCAGTTGCCTCATCAAGAACCAATATCTTTGATCTCCGTAATAATGCCCGAGCAAGACTCAATAGTTGCCTCTGTCCAACACTGAAGTTCTCCCCTGCTTCAGATACCTTGACACAAAAGTTAACTAATGATAACCAGTTTCAACAATGATTAGCTCTGACATAAGTACAGCAGAAATTACTTTTACTTCTAAAGTATATCCATCAAAAGGTGTGGATGTTCAAAAATCTCCATAGTAAATCACTTTTGCACTATTTTCTCTGATAACCAAACATAAATTTCATAGTCAAGCCTTTACAGCTTCTATGCAGGAAAATTAATTCAATTAAGATTTGAATCCAGAAGTTGAAGTGCAAAAATAGCTGGCCAACACAAAAGATAACATATCCACACTTGACCCAGATCCCACCCCATAAGCTGGTCCAACAGGATACAGGTTAGGTGGAATTTTGATTCCAAACCTGACCAAATACCAGAGGCATTTGCTAGCCAGATTCAAAATTGAGCATTCTTTATTTATTTGGAATTACTTAAATTAATTTGCTAGTGTATGAGAAAGTGTCATTATTTCCAAAAAAAAAATGAGCACAATACACTACCAAAGGCTTTATAAAGACACCACTCATTGGAATAATAATCTTGGGACTAGAAAGTGCATATAGAGCAAGTAAGGGGACCAATTCAATAATCACAAGTTTCATTCAGATGAAGTATTTCAGTACAAATATTAATACAAAACTATGTCATTAATACTGCAAATGATGAATGCATTACTCAGTAAGACAATCAAAGCACCATTTACCTCAGCATCCAGCCCCAAAGAATTCCGCCGTATTACATCCTTCAAATGTGCCCTCTCCAGAGCCTCCCAAAGGTCAGCATCATTATGTTCACTAAAAGGATCAAGATTAAATCTCACAGTTCCTACAAAGCATAAGGTGAGTATTAATATAATTGCAATGACTTACTAGATCTTTCATATTTTGATGACGTACAGGATATCAATTTGGAAGTTGAAAGGTTATTATCTATCAACATAGGTATCATCAATGGAATAAAATAACTACATATTGGAAAAATATGGCAAAAGATATAGGCAAGATGAAACAGCTACATGCAATAAACTATTATTAAAACAAAAAAAAATTCTGCTAATGTCCAGATAGAAAGTGGGGGAGGGTGAATTCCTCACAAGTTATATGAGGACCTGCTAATATTGACCTTTTACTTAATATTATGTTAATCCATCACTTTCACCCCATCCCCGTAAATTTTTAAATTGAACAGTCAAATTATAAGGAACTAAAACGTGGTTAAAGAGTTCAATCCATCATCTGGACACCTTGGCTTCATAACTTTCCCTTGTCCAGAATTGCAAACCAGGAAGAAAAATATAATAGTATTACCTCTTATTAAGTTGTCAATCATATGCTAAAAGTATTTAAAAGAAAATTTAAATCTTAAAATACCTGAAAAGAGAACAGGTGATTGTGGTATAATTCCAAGAACTTTACGTAAATCAGTCAGCCCAAACTTTGCAATATCACAATCATCAATTAAGATTCTTCCTCTTTCCAGTTCCACAATTCGAAACAAAGCATTAAGCATGCTAGATTTCCCTGCCCCAGTTCTCCCAACAATTCCAACCTTATCGCTAGGATAAATTGTGAAAGACAATCCATGCAGGACGGGAGGAAGTTCAGACCTATACCGAAGAACAACATCCTCAAATCTGATCGTCCCAGATGAGGGCCACCCAGGAGGAGGGCGATTACTCTCAATGATAGATGGAGCCTCTGAAGGCAAATCAATGTAAGTGCCAACCCGTTCAACTGCATTTAAACTATTCTCAGCAAGACTTGCAAGCCTAAGCACACCAGTAAGCAAATTAGTTATATTCAAAGCATAACTAAGTAGCAGTCCCATAGTTGATGCAAATGCCTGTTGGTTTTCTGCCCTCCCATTCTGCATTACAGCGAAGGTTGCAGTAAACCATATCATGAGGCCTCCCAAAGTTTCCAAACGGATTCCAAGCCATCGGTTTCCACTCATGTTCACAAGAGTGAATCGTATGTTGTTATCCACGGATTTCCCATTTATGTCAGCCATTCGATCATAAGCTTTGTAAGCACGAATAGTTGATAGACCATTAAGTGCTTCTCCAAACTGTGCATATACAGGAGATCTGCTAATTGAATCTAAGCGTTTCACTTCACGGGCTGTGCTCTGAAAGGAAAAAAAATAATGCTCACATAAATAAATATCCATTTACCTTTACAAACATAAAATGATTTCCAATAGAAATAATTATCAATCAGGTGGTCAAAATTTAGTATGTATTGATAGTTAATTAATAAGGCATACATACTGATTTATAGTTAAAAAGGATGACATCTAAATTGCTACAACATGGTTACAGTCTTACTGACAGCTTGATGCTAAATTTAGTCCTAGAAGTCCAATAGGATTTATTGTGGGCTTTCTGCTCAACAGAGCAATAGAATGTTTTGCTTTACAAAAATCTAGAAACTCAGTTAGGCTTACATAAATTTATAATTAAAATGAAGCCTATTAAATTATCTTCTGCTGTTGGATAATGTAAAGGATTTCCAAAAGTGAATGTAAGTCAACAGCAAAAATACTATGTGCATACCTGATAGTATAGATAGGCTACATAAAACAAGACCAATAATGGCATTATTGCCCATAACGACATTGTGCTGACAATCCCTATCAGGATGAATGTTGAAAGGAGCTGAGACACTTGGCCCAGAAACATATTCACAAATGGAGCAACATTACGATCTATGTCACCTAGATCCTTTGCGAACCTATTGATAATCCTTCCAAGTGGATTGGTATGGAAAAAAGACATAGGAGCTCGTAATATGGACTGAAGCATGGCATCGTGCAACCTTTTGGCAGCATAAAGGCTTGATATGATTAACCAATAAGAATTTGTTAAAGTCACCAAAACCTGAAAGAGAACATGACAAAGGAAATAAAAAATTAACACCTTCCACAGCTAAACTCAATATAAGACTTACGCAGAAAACAAAAGTGACTTCTACCCCTTCACAAAAAGGGTAGAGAAAGAGAAGAAGATTGGCTAAATGCAATATGACTCCAGCTGTCAATTTATAAGAATTATACCTGACCAAATGACAGAGCTGCATATATCAGATTGTAGTAGCCAGGACTATAACTCTCTGAAGCACTCTGACTAGTCCAATGGCTTAACCATGTACTACTTGACACTCGTAACACTTCTGTTGAGATATAGCATGAAAAGAGTACAAAAACCACCCAAAAGCCTCCCAACGCATTCTTGTACCTGAAAGCACCCCAAGCAATAAGAGAAACGCTAGATAAACCAAAAGAAAAGCATGGGGAAATTAAAAGGCGAAGAGAAACAGGATAACTAGATAACAATTCCATCAGATTCAATTGTCACATAATTCTTCGCCATCAGGAATAATTAAACATAAGAACACCATTACAATGTGGAGAAAGAAACATTCTACAATACGAGTTTGTACTTGTGTGTGTGGAATTATGTCCAGACATCAGTAGGTTATTATAGCATATGGTAGCAAAACAGTATACCTCAATCTATATTATACTAATTTATTTGGCCTAGTTACCTCCTTAGAACATTCAAACTGACTACACCTGTTTCTCGTTCTTCCTGTTTAATAAGGACAGATTTTCCCTCTTTCGGTTTACTTCCAATCTTTGCCAAATCGTTAGGTGCACCATTGGCTACTGGTTTAGAAGAGGACTTCTGATCATTGGTTTCACTGTCTACTGTTTCTTCCGTATACTCCTCCATCTTTCCCGCATTTTCCATAAGCTTTTGGAAGAGCGGTCCACTGTTAGTGAGTTCCTCAAATGTCCCCTCCTCTTTCACCACACCTTCATGGACCAAAATGATTCTATCAACCTGTGAAAGGAAATGCAGCTGATTTGTAACAAGAACTCGAGTCTTCCCTCTCAATTCTCCCTTGATGCATTTATCAAAAACCTGAGATGATATGTAGTTAAGGTTAGATCATGTTAAGATAATATTAAGAATGGGAATCACCCAATCAAATTTCAATAGTTAATGACATAAAAAAATAAAAAACAACCAAGACATGTCTGCAGTTTAGAACTGCTTGACCAGTTGTAGTCAACTACGTACTCCATCACTTCACATCTCTCTCAAAAGAACACAATAATGAATGATTTTACCAGTAAAATAGATTCTATTGCATATTCACCATCTTTTGCAATACGCTAATACATGACAGCCATTGACACACCATCTACTTGCATTGAAATTGAAAATATAAAAAANATGAGATAACCATTGCAAGAATAATTTAACATAATGATCTAAATGATTTAAAAGATTATTATTATATAAAAGGAAATAAATTGACGTAGCAGGCATAGCAAGTATGTAAGGCTGAGGAAAGAGTAAGTATGCTTGATTTTCTGCATAATAAAAGTAACCATCCCCACTTTGAAATCACATGTTCTGAGCAGGGGACAAACTTTAGTACACTATGGCTTGGCCAAACCTCTTAGAAACAAAATCACTATATCAAGTCCCACATTGGAGGGACAAACTAGTGAAATATGGTATATAAGGCATAAGATAAGTCAGGCTCAAGCATTGTGGACCATGTGGTTAGGTCCATCAGAGTTACATGGACAGTAGCTTCTTGCTCGCTTCAAATATAACCTTACAAGCCTAGCTCATTTATTATTTATGCATATGAATGCATATATATACATGTCCCAAATCCCGTGTTATCAACTTCTATATTTTCTATTACGAAATGACATACATCTTGCACACATCTACAGTCTAAATCCAAATGAGAATCATAAATAACTATTGTACGGTCCTGAATTATAAACACAAGACGACTGAAACAAGACCATAGGCGGTATATTGTACTTTACAATTAGAATGTAGAAGGAACAATGGTAGTAGCAGGTAGATATGGTGTTATTTAGCAAGAGATGGAAACCTGTCGAGCAACATGCGCATCCAGAGCACTTAAGGGGTCATCAAAGATGTAGACATCAGAATTAGAGTAGACAGCTCTAGCCATGGATACTCTCTGCTTTTGGCCACCACTGATGTTTACCCCTCTTTCACCAATTTCAGTAAGATCACCACCCTAGTCATTAAGCATGAGAGAAAAAGAATAAGGCAGTGCTCACAAACTTACAAATTCAAGATTTGGATGGCCAATCATTAGAATTACTAGGATTGTAAAATTCTTCCATATACTTACAGGCAGCAACTCAAGGTCGTGCTGTAGTTCAGTTACATCTATTGCCTTGTCATATCTTAAGGGGTCAAAGACAGAACCAAATAAAATGTTATCCCGTACCTGCACATGTAAAATTTATTAGTCAACTACTCTTACTAAAGAAGCACAATAGTAACTGAATGATGAATAGGATCACAAGAGCTAATGATTAATAACACCCAGTTAACCAGATAATATGACTATTAACACAATGATGGTAGAGGGAGAGACTGCAAGATCTTAGATCTCGGAATACACTGACTTACCAATCCAAAGAATAAGAGATAATAAGTGTATTCCTATGCTCAAACATATTTTCAGTGTGCATAGTCTAAATGTATGACACTATACATTATTATAGAATATGTGAGCAACTTACAGTTGCATTAAAAATCCATGAAACTTGGGACACATAAGCAACTGTCCCTCTCATAACAACACTGGTACCAGCAATAGGAGGAAGTTCCCCAAGCATTGCAGATATAAGCGATGTCTTCCCTTCTCCAGTACTGCCAACGATTGCGACTAAGCTACCAGCAGGTACATCCAAATTGATGTTTGATAATGTGGGCCTTTCTGCCTGAAAGGAGACAAACTTTCAGCACTTCTTTACATGCAACAAAAAACCAGGCAAATTCTTCTCCCCCAAGCCCCCCGCAACAAAAAAAAAAAACAGTACACAGAATGATTGGTGAAGACTAATGTAGGTGAAAATTATATGGTTATTTATCCAGGCAAAAGAATATTGTCCATAACAAAGAAGATAAACATTAGGACTTTTTCCACATTCTCTTATTGATAATTATGCAAAAAAGAGATTCATTCATCTTTGCTCTAACAAATTAGAGACATGCAGAGGGTTACGCTGAACACCATTGCCGCAGATATATCGACATACAACATAGGCATACATCAAAAATTGATAAACTGATAAAATCAGAATCTTATTTTGACTCAATGATATACTGAGACACAAACTCTACGGCTTGAAGCCAGCTTTAAACATGGAGGTGACTGGTTTTTGGATATAATCACTCAAGTAGTATGCATTTAAACAATAAGTAACAAACCTCAAGCCCAGAAAAATAATAGCACAAATGTAGCAATATATGGAAACAAATATAGACAGGTATATTTGTTTGACAGTGTGAGTGTACTAGTGAACACATGTCCTTTATGCATGTGCAGGTATCTGTGCATTATAGCATGCCACCAAAGACCACGGACCTTCACATCCCATGAAAAGTTTCCATTTCTTATTGAGATGGCTGGTAGTCCTGGCTCAAGAGGCGGATTTGGCAAAAGAACCCTCTCTTCTGCTAAGAGCAACTCCTCCAGACGCTTCAAGGATACATTAGCATTGACCACCTTCAAAACAAAGGTAGCCTTAGGACTACAAGACCTCCAATTTATCAAATTTGATGCAGGATCAAAACATAACTATAAATAAACAAGTTTCTCGTACATTTCTTTTCCCTATTTTATACAAAGAAATTATAGAAAATGAAGACAAAGGAGAGAAAACAAGAATAAAGGAAGCGATGCTAACAAATAAACAAAAGTAAAAGAAATGTGCACAAGGAGAATATATTGATGCAATAAAGCCTACAATCTCTTTAAAAACATCTGTGAAGGACACCTCTTTGAAACAACCATAAGTTAAGCACCAAGAAGAAACCAGAAAGATGATCCTTTCACTTAAAAGTTGAATTGCAAGAACTTTTGCTTAAAATTTTGCATTAACTCTAACCATACACATCAAATCACCACGAACAAAGTCCATCCCCTCAAGATCTTGCCCACANCCAAGAAGAAACCAGAAAGATGATCCTTTCACTTAAAAGTTGAATTGCAAGAAATTTTGCTTAAAATTTTGCATTACACTCTAACCATACACATCAAATCACCACGAACAAAGTCCATCCCCTCAAGATCTTGCCCACATAACTATCATGAAATTCTCTAAACTGAACTGATTAAAATTACCTTATGTTCACCAGACAGGCTCAGTTGGACAAAAAAAGAAAATACAAAGAAGCCTGTTTCTAATGTGCCACAAAAACCATATGCAAAGATATCATACAAATAATTGCAGTAATACATAAGACCACTGGTAAAAGGCCCAGGCAGAAAGAAGAACCTGAGTTATTATATTAGGAAGCATGAAGAGAGGAAAACGAAGCACAGCAAACAGAGAAAGTGATGTAAAAGCTCTCGCAGGTGTCAAATCCCCTCCAAGCAAGGTGAACACTCCGAACGAAATCACAGTTACCATGACTGGAATGCTATTTAGTATAAATGCATTACACTGCAAACAAAAAGAAAGAAAGTGATGAGTCAAAAAGCTATAGCAGCCAAAACAATTACTACTGGTTTTCATAATCAACATTTTTAGTCCAAGAAATGGCACATGCAAAACACTATCAACATAATGATAACTCGGGATCTGAATTTTATCATGATTGATTCACAGACAAGGATGAAGAAGGTTGGTAAATTTGGTTGGTGTTGGTTGTTATACACAGTGATAAACAAGTTGGTCACGTTCTCTTACATTGCACAGTTGGGTACAGATCATGGGTGTTGGTTTTATGTTTCTTTGGTATTGACTGATTGATGCCATCAACTACATTTTGGACTTGCTAGTTAAGGTACAAGTTCAGTTTGAGAGAGGAAAGACGAATTTGGTTTCCCCCTGTCCCTCTCATTCTCATTGCTATTGTCTTATGGTAACTCATCTTACATTTAATTTATACATACAGATCCCTCATGATTCGAAATCACTTAAATATTGATATGGATTCTTCACTCAATTATTGTCTAAATTTTAGTTCTTATTTATTTTTCAAAATTCAATTAAATTTTGCTTACATGTCATCCATTGTCCTTTCATTTGTCTATATTAAATTTTAAATTAGTTTGGAGTAGAAGGAACAATGTAGAAGACATAACATAATGACAACCATATTCATGCAGAAGATGTCCAGCAGTTTCTGATAGGTACTTAGATAGCCCCACAGATAGTATTGCAATATGAAGTGAGTTGAGTTCTATTTGGTTGGCAAGTATGCACATGCACGTGATACAAATGGTCCCCTTTATTTCTTTTATGATACCAAGTGGTAGAATATATAGAAAGGAGCAAAGGTATATAAACTGTAAACCACAAATGTTTTTAATTGGTGTATGTCATACCGCTCCAAATAAAGAGGCTTTGCGGAACCATGATAATTCATCATTTCGGACACCCTGTACTTTGGACTGGAAACTACTCTCCCATGCATAACATCTAAGGCATGTCAGCATAAGCAGTCAGACAATTGTTAGAAACTTGTAAAAAATTTTACGTAAGAAATAGAAAACATGCAGTTAATCATTCTTGGCAAAAATCATACTTCACAGTGTCCATAGCAGCCAACACTTCATTCATGAGACCAATTCTCTTGTCTGTACGTTGCAACCCCTCCTTAGACAACTTCTGCATTCTACTGATGATAAACGTCTGCTTCCACAGAATACATCTTTCAAGTCAGAACATCTAATCAATTCATGATTGATCACACTAAAAGTCTTGAGTCCAATGGAGACCATCAATTTCATGCCACATATGCACATGGTACTCTAGCATGTGATAAAAGACTGTTTCGGTGCACCCAAAAGTATAGTTATATCATAAGTAAAAAAGGAAAAGAGAACCCCATCCAATATAATGTAATTTATTGGAAAAAATAATATACCAATTACTGCTGTAGAATTTAAGGACAAATTAAAGCAAGCAAGTTATCTCCTGTACCTGTAATGGGAACATAAAAACTAGCATTACAGCTCCAAGAAGGGAAGCAACACCTAGTTGCTGGTAAAGAAGAACCATGGCAACAACAATACGAAATGGAGCTGACCACAAAGTGTGAAGTGACTGGCATATTTGCTGTTCAAGGAAAAAATTTAATCCAGTCATCATTTGAAGGAAGGCAGTATTCAACATCCACAAGTAATATATAACACAGAACAAAGGATGTTGTTTACAAGTAAAATTGTAATATCATGTACAATATATTGGCCTCCACAAAAATCTTCCTCTGTATATATATACTTCATAGAGAAATATCTCTTGTTTAGATATGCAATAACATGATGTCCAAACAACTAATTTTGGTCATAAAAGCTTAGAGAATATGATATATACTCTTTTCTGTTGAGGTCTAGGCTGTCCTTCTACTGTTGTGGATCGGGTATTGGTGGGTTTTACGAATTTCAAAAGAAAGCAAGGAAAACAGTTTTGGAGATGTGCTACACTCTCTCGTTTGGTATATTTAGGTAGAATGGAATGCTTCTATTTTCCTTGGGTATTGGCCTGTGTTTAGAAGAGTTTTGAGTAAAAAGATTTAGAGAGAGTGGAGAGCTCTCTTGTGCTGAGTTATAAAACCCTGTCTTTTTCCCTTATTTAATGGCTTAAACTTTTAGGTCAAGTGGTTCTGACAACTTTCAGCAGAAACAATTATGAAAAGGTGTCAAAACAACAGAGAAAGAGAGCATGCCTGCAGTGCCTCAGCATCAGTCGTCATTAAGTTGGTTATTTTTCCAGATGCAAACTGCTTTCGGGCTTCATGAGTAAGCCTTAAAGACTTGCGAAATACAGCTGCCACCTACAAGGAAGAAAAAAAAGAAAAAAATATATAAATGCAACACCAGAATGAGCATCTTGAATTTGAGCATGAATATCAATACAAACGTGTGAAGTCACTCCTGATACAATATCATACAATTCACAGGCCAAGAAATGTTACTATAAATGGATTTTCAACCCAAAAAATAAACAAATGCTCTATAAGAGGTTAAGCTTTTAGGTCAGTAGTAGTATCAGAGCCTAGTCAACCAAGTGGCCTCGAGGTCAATTCTAGCCACCTTCAATCTTATAATTAAATTTCAGTTTTAAGTGTTTATTTTCAGTATATAATAGCTCACGTGAGGGGCCATGTTAAAGTAATAAAAGCTATTCTTAGAGACACATTTGATGAGTTAAGCTTTTAGGACAGGTAGATTTTTAACAGCCTTATAGTTCTACTTATATTTCAAAGTTGGAATTCAAATATGTACACTAAGCAAATATAAAAACATCACATGGAAAGATCATCTTAACATATTTATTTTAAACAAAAAGAAAAGTAATTACCAAGGTTGATCTTAGCCGGAAACCAACACGCATGACATTCTGAAAATATTGAGCTTCAAATAATACCCCAAAGACCTACCAAACAAAAATTCAGGTGGATCTTCATTAGTCAAGTCTTCCAAAAGTCTCAATATCATCACAAATAGAGTAGAATAAGAGCAAACCCATGAAAATCTCAGATGATTAATTTACTAGCAACTAACCTCTTCAATGAATCATAAGGCTTATATCAATAAAAGATTCAACTACCAACACAAAGTTTAAAAAATTGAAGAAGATGAAAACCAGTATAAGACCAGCAACATTATGCAACTTTCTTTTATCAGTATAATATTACTATAAGAGCTCTAAGGTGAGAAAACATTATACATGATCATTCTTCTCACAAGCTCAACAATGAAAGTAATTTGAGTCTGAGACCAAACATTATCAAGAATCCAAGGGAAACAACCACAAGATTACAGTTTCTTCACTCACCAAGCATAGATTATATTTATAACACTTTCTTGATGACACACATCAAAAGATCAAAAGAATACTTAATTGAAGGAATATAATAGCATATCTATAAAACTTTCTATTTGTCAGTTTCAAGATGATGATAGACCGGGCCACCAATTCAGTTTTAGTCTGTTTCACCGGTTTCTTGATAGATAGACATTTTCCAGCCATCTCAGATATTAACCAATTGATAATCTCAATAAATTACAATGACATACGACCATAAGCTGGCCATCTATCATAAACTATCGTTAGTAAAAATAAATCCCAAAGAAGATATCTGTCTTCTTTTGGAGGGTTGGCCTTGTTTGGGAGGGGAGGGTTGGCCTTGTTTTCCCCTAGAGTAGTGGATTGTTAAAATCATCTAGATAGACTCAAAAGTTTCAAGATTTACAAATGAAGAAATTTGTTTAAAAAGAAGAAAGGATGAGTACCAAAACAAGACCATAAAGATAATCCTCTGCCATAGAGGATCTAAAGACAGTAAAGTGTCCTTAAAAAATAGAAGCACTTCAACGGTTAAAGATTTCTAACTGTTTCAATGATGGTATCCCAACAGCCAAAGTATTAAAGGAAGCCCCAAAAGGTAAATCCATGAAGCCAAAGAAAAAATGACTCGTCTTAAAACCCCAAATATCCTGATCTGTATCAGATCATAAACACTGTTTAAGACTAAATCTAAATTTCCCTCCTCTGACAAATACATTCTGATAATTTTAAAACAAGTACTTTTCCAGCACCATTTTTAATCATATTGCCCAACTCCTACTATTCTGATGGACAAAAAAGATATCATATCTTTCCTTTCAGCATACTCAACTAAGGATCAAAGCAATAGACAAAGTATTTGGGCTTCTTTTTTTAAATGAACAATGGTCATGAAGTGGCATTACATACCATTTGGTAAAAATTCTTAGACTAATCTAATGTGGAACTTCGGCTCAACAAGGCCAAATCAATTATTCGAACTGCAATAAGTCATCGTGACCTCAATGTTTGTCATCACTTGTTAACATGAAGAATGCACATGTAACAGTTCCAGAGTAAGACATACACACAAACACAAACAAAAACAAAAAGGGTACAAAAGTTACAGTCAATCCACCAGGTAAGCTCTGCAGGAAGAAATAATATCATGCAATGCAGCAAACTAAGAATGCAAGTGTCAGAAGGGCTGGATTTTTAATGCTATCCATATATTGGCAAATCTAATATAAACTAGAATTTGATGAGATTTTGTATCATACCACTCCGGCAAATATTGAGAAGGCATAGATGTAGCCAATCCAAGCTGGATCACCTCTTTGCATAGACTACAGATAATCCATACAATACATCAGAAAACATATTCTTACAATGGTTGTATAATAATAACACTAATAGCAACAACAACAAAGATAATAATAAGAATAACAATAATTATGATGATGATGTAACACTCTTTTACATAAATTTGATACAAAGATTTGTCACAAGACTCTGAAACAGTCACCCTTGAGCTAGAACTTATAAAAAATTTGAAATAGCAGAGTAAGATTTACAATATAAAGCAAGAAACATGTTCCCTGCTGATATTATTGATACTAGAATCTTAAAAACTTACTTTGTTGATAGCTTTTCTTTATTGGCTAAGCTATTTTAGAAAAAAGTTTACTATATTGAGAAACATGCACAACCTAAGCTTCTTGCTCACCATATTTCATTTTTGCACATGTTATTTTTCAATCCTTACCGTACACAGGTTTAAAAAGTTACTGCAGTTACAGTCTCTTGCATTAATCCATCTCCAGAATTAAAATAAAACTTTGACTATCAAAGAATAAGATAAAACCAGAAATACATTAGAACTATAACTGCACCTCAGTTCACCCTCCCTTGCAATGAATCCTAAATTCAGACAAATACAGAGTCTCACATGATTAAAATACATGATCTTAGTGATTTAGGTGAGAATGCATAGAATGTGATGGTATCATAATCATGATTTAAAGTGCATGATCCACCCATGCTGGACAAGTGCAACTTGAACTGCAAAACCACAGATATAAGTGCTGAATCATAAAAGGTTTCTTCATTGGACATTAAACTGTGATGAAAATGTGAATGAAGAGAAAACATACGCCACATAACATTGATGGTTTAACCAGTGATGAATTCAATAAAATGGAGCAACTAACCTGGAGCAGCTGATTCAATATAAGCGGCCCCCAAAATTGGGAAGCATCATTGCCAATCTACAAGTTGTCAATAGAAGAAGAAAATATGTCAAATTTATATTCCGCAAGTTGTCAAAAGTAAGCATAGTTCCAAATCTTCAAAGGCACATCTCCTTTCCAGAATTCAGACTAAGGAAAAAAAATTAGATTACTTGTTAAGGTCCCAACTATTACACAACTTTGAGTTAGGAGCTCACTCCACAATTCTGTGACCTCTAATATCTACTTAAACTGATAGAACGGTAACATTTAAACACATGCATCATGCATGAATGTTTTATGTGTCATGTCATACAATCTGACATATGTATAATGTTGGAGAGAATCTTGGTGATTGACAGAAATCACTCTCAGTGATTGATAGGAATTAGCATTTAAATATGATTAGATTAGCATTTAATATAATACTGTAATTGACTGTAATTTCCTAGTTATTAGCCTTTGTAGGTGAGGAATAATTTCCTCCATATTTCCTTATTTACTTCCTAGAATTAGGATAGCTTGAGCCTATAAATATTCNACACATGCATCATGCATGAATGTTTTATGTGTCATGTCATACAATCTGACATATGTATAATGTTGGAGAGAATCTTGGTGATTGACAGAAATCACTCTCAGTGATTGATAGGAATTAGCATTTAAATATGATTAGATTAGCATTTAATATAATACTGTAATTGATTGTAATTTCCTAGTTATTAGCCTTTGTAGGTGAGGAATAATTTCCTCCATATTTCCTTATTTACTTCCTAGAATTAGGATAGCTTCAGCCTATAAATATTCTGCAAGTATGTATTCTAAAGATTAAGAAAGAGGATTCATTCTTATAGCCTCTTTGTTCATGGTATCAGAGCCTTCAATGGCTGAAGTTGATTCCACTGAAGCAACCACCATTGTTAAACAGTTTCATAAATATATTTCCACTGTTTTTCAATCCCAAATCCAATTCTTTCGTACTGACAATGGGAGGGAATACTTCTCCAATGACCTAACAAATTACTTTGTTGATCATGGAGTTCTTCACCAAAGTTCTTGTGTCTATAGCCCCCATCAAAATGGGGTTGTTGAACGCAAAAACCTACACCTTTTAAAGGTAGCCCATTCCTTAATGTTTGCTAACAATGTGCCAAATAAATATTGGGGAGAAGCTGTCCTCACAACAGCCTACCTCATAAACCGATTACCATCAAAACTACTCAATCTTCGTACCCCCATCAGTTGCTTGCTAGACACCTTTCCCAAAGCTCATCTCCTTCATTCTCTGCCTCCAAAGGTATTTGGTTGCACAACATTTCTTTACAATCATAATCCTCAGAGGAAAACTTGACCCTAAGGCACTCAAATGCTCTTTGTGGGATACTCTTCCACACAAAAAGGGTACAAATGTTACCATCCAGCATCAAAAAAATTCTTTGTCATATGATGTCACCTTCCTTGAAGAGCAATCCTTTTATCCCAATGTTTCCCTTCAGGGGGAGAATTTGAATGAAGAAAATCATTGGGATCCAACCATATCTCTCCCCATATCACTTCCTTCATCTTACCAGTCCCAAGAGTCACCTTCACCTTCAAACAGCCCCACTTTTTCTTCCACTAGCCCCTCAAATCATCCCTACTTAATGGGACATGATCAAGAATTGCATCAAGGGGAGGACCAGAACCAATCAAGGTTTATTCAAAAAGGCTGAAAGCTCCCCAAGCTGTCCAATCATTGGATTCCACAAATGAAGGTATGGTGTTAGTTAATAACCCAGATTTCCCAATTGCCCTTAGAAAAAGGGGTACAAAAGTGCACTCAATATCCTCTGTCTAATCACTTTACTTATACGAAGCTGTCTCATGAGTACAGGGCCTTTACTACACAAGTTGACAGTGTTGACATTCCAAAAGACATTCAGAGTGCACTTCAAGATCCTAAATGGAAGGCAGCAGTTGAATAAAAAATGAATGCCCTACTAAAAAATGATACTTGGGAAACAATTGATCCTCCACAAGGGAAGAAAGTAGTGGGTTGTAAATGGATATTCATTGTAAAATTCAAACCAAATGGAGAGGTAGAGAGATACAAGGCAAGGTTGGTGGCTCAAGGATACACTCAAACGCATGGCATAGATTATGAAGAGACATTTGCACCAGTGGCAAAAACGAACTCAATCAACGTATCACTTTCTCTTGCTGTAAACCTTGACTGGGAACTCTACCAAATGGACATAAAAAATGCCTTCCTAAATGGAAAACTGGAAGAAGAAGTGTTCATGAAGATGCCTCCTGCATTTAATGGTGGAAGTAACAAGGTGTGCAAACTCAAGAAATCCCTCTATGGATTAATGCAATCTCCAAGAGCCTGGTTCACTAAATTTAGTTCAACATTGAAGTCATTTGGTTACACACAAGGACAAGTTGACCACACCTTGTTTATCAAACAAGGAAGCAGTGGAAAAAGAGCTATTCTCATTGTGTATGTAGATGATATCATAATTACAGGTGATGATCAAGAGGAGATAGAAAAGTTGAAGGCCCATTTGAAGAATGGATTCCAAGTTAAAGACCTTGGAACAGTTAGGTACTTCCTGGGTATGGAAGTAGCTCGAAGCAAGCAAGGAATATTTATCAATCAAAGGAAGTATGTCCTTGACTTGTTAAAGGAAGTTAGGAAAATTGGATGCAAGCCTAAAATTACTCCTTTGGAAAGAAATTGGAAGAAAAAATCCAACAAGGATGATCATCCAATAGACCGGGGGCAATACCAAAGGTTGGTAGGAAAATAAATATATCAGACACTTACAAGACCTGATATTACCTATAGTGTAAGTGTAATAAGTCAATTTAGTCCTACTAAAAGGCATCTAGAGGCAGCCAACCATATACTGAAATATCTCAAGGGAACTCCAGGCAAGGGAATTCTATTTAAGAAAAGTATGACAAGAACCATTGAAGGGTTTGCAGATGCTGAGTGGGCTGGATCAACAGAAGATAGTAAGTCCACAACTAGGTATTGCACAAATGTATGGGGAAACCTTGTTACATGGAGGAGCAAGAAACAATCAGTTGTGGCAAGGAGCACTGCCGAATTAGAGTTCAGGCCAATAGCACAAGGAGTATGTGAATTAATTTGGATTGAAAGACTCTTACAAGACCTAAAATTCTCTAGAGAAGGCCCTATGAAGCTGTACAGTGACAGCAAATCAGCAATAAGCATAGTTCACAACCCTGGCCAACATGATCAAATGAAACATGTCAGAATTGATAGGAGTTTTATCAAAGATGAAATTGATTCAGGAAGTATCAGTCTTTCCTATGTTCCAACCACACAATAGGAAGCTGATATACTCACCAAAGCTTTATCAAGACCAGGATTTGAATTCTTAGTTGGCAAGCTAGGAAGAATGATTCATATCTATTCACCAGCTTGAGGGGGAATGTTGGAGAGAATCTTGGTGATTGACAGAAATCACTCTCAGTGATTGATAAGAATTAGCATTTAATATAATACCATAATTGATTGTAATTTCCTAGTTATTAGCCTCTGTAGGTGAGGAGTAATTTCCTCCATATTTCCTTATTTACTTCCTAGAATTAGGATAGCTTCAGCCTATAAATATTCTGTAAATCTGTACTCTAAAGATTAAGAAAGAGGATTCATTCTTATAGCCTCTTTGTTCATATAATAACACTAACAATGTCCAATTTACCACATCAATGTTCTATATATTCTTGCCAGACAATCAAGACATCATACAGTTTGACATAAAGCAAAGTCCAACAGGCTTAAATATAATGTATCCAAGCCACACATCAGTTTCTACCCCAGTACTAGAACTCTAAATTAAATGATTACCACATGCAACATTTCAACCAAGAAGGGTTGTAAATTTAATATAAGAAACAAATTATTTTCCTTAATTAGAAATCATATAAATGTTGAATGCCAACAATCAAAAGAAGTGTCCCAACAGAATCATGAAATCCTCCGAGAAAAGAGACCAATATATCCTATTTCATGGATGTCACTATGCCACGTAGGGTGTCCACCCATAATATCAACAGAAAGAAGTTCATTACCTTCCAAAAGCCTCCCCACCAAAACCTACAAAAAGCAAAATCCAAATATAAATGGAAGAAAATGCATATTAAAAGAAAATGAGACACACAGATACATAGGCAAGAAAATCACAACCAACTGCATTTTTATACTGAAGGACAAGGTGACTTTCGTCACCATGTGATAATTCCACCATATAGAACAGATCTATCAATCATAAAGTTCTTCCTTACATCTTGACATATGTAACGAGTCAACAACCTATCCATGTCAGGAAACCATTTCACATAAGTTTTCCAAGTGATCCACCAATTATGATCCATTAGTCGATGACGTCTATACTCCATTAAAGTGTGCAAGCACCCATTAGTTGATGGAGATTCTTTGACAACCTCAAATCCCGGGTGTTGAATACCATTTTTAGAACACTTTGATAAATTAATTCTGTCCAATGATAAAATTATTCCTAAAAATACTTAATTGAACAAACAATTTATTTGGATTGACTCACCAAAACATCTTGGTTCCTGTTTTTGCACCCCATCATGTTTATTCATAATAGAAAGTGATTATACACCATTACTAAAGTAATTTAGACTAGAAACCCTAAATTTTATATGCTCAAGATACTAAGAATCAGTTCTAATGAAGTTATCATTGAGACATCATCGAGAAGCTCATCAAAGAAGCTTCAACCTATGAGAAAGCCCAGAGCTAAGGTTCCAGGTCATCTGACATTAAAAAGCCCTACTGAAACAAGTGTCCAAGATAGCTTATTAAGTCATTAGACACATTACATATTTCTTCAATATAAATTGCCATATTGTGGTAGTGACTAGTGAAATACCAGTAATAGAACAAAAACGCCAATGATCTGCAAATCCTTATGCATACCTTCCTCCAAGGCTACTATTTAATGCTCTTAAAAGCCATGGTTTGGACTTCCGAGATTCCTCAGCCCAACATCTCTGGAACCTACATGGTCAACAGGCACTATAATGAGAGATCAAATACGTCAACACATTTCAAAAAAAAAAAAAAAATTTGAGGAAACCGCATAGGTATACTTATTGTTAAGTGTCTCAGTCCGATCCCAAGTATCTAATTTCCAGACATCTTTCTCTGTAAGCGGTCTTTCATATCCTAGCTTCATGATGGGATTCATCCATGCAAAAATCATCTCTGCCAAAAGAAGTTACCAAAGGCATCTTACATACAGGATACATGCCAGATATATTATGAATGGTCTTTGACTCTTTGTACTATGCTATAGATAGACAATGAAAAAGACTACAGGGATTGTCCTAACTACTTTCAGCATCTTTCTCTACCAAGTGACTTCTACTTAATATAGTTAACATTTAACAACATCAGAAGTAGGAAAAATGGCGAGTGTAATAGCACATCCAGCCAAAAGTTTGCTGCTTCTATCCCTCTTAGGAAAAAATTCTTTATACACTCGCAGAAAGTATCCAAGACTTCCCTAAACTATTGGAATTGATGTTCTATCAATGAGTAAATACATACTTGAAAATATGTTGACATGCCTTTCAGGACAAATCTGCTCTCCTCCAGGGAGTTCTTCATATGCAGCATCAGTGATCAATTCACTCCGAATGGGGGTATAGCCAGGATAAGGATCCAAATTAGGAACATATACAAGCAAAAGTATTCCAAACAAAGCCTGGACCAAAAAAGTGATCACATATCAACTATGGGTTAAAATTGATTTTTAATATCATTAATAATAGGATACACTCTACTTCCCACAACCCATTTCTCAGGTATATTTCACTTTCATTCTTGAGTGAGATTTATAGTTTGCGATGGTCCTCATATTCAGTTATGGGATGATATATAATCTGATTAAGCTTATACACAAATCCTCCATTCCACAACTAAGCAAGGGCCACAAGGGTCAGCAACAGCCTCGTGCTGGCCTCATAGGTGTATTACAACCTTAAGGATCCATCGACCAGATAGTTGAAACAAAAAAAACCAAACAAACACACACACACACTGGTCATAAGGCATTTTCCATTAAAAGAGCACAGAATACCTGAACGACTACCTCACTGATGTACAAATACAGCACAGATCTGTAGAGGAAGGAACAAAAATGTGAGGTCGGATAAAAAGATCCACCTTTTATATTAAGAAATAATGAAATTTTCAAATATTAGCTGAAAAAATGAGACCAAAGAAAATGGCAGGATAAGCATGTGATCTATAAGTATGAGCTTATTTCTGTTTTGATAAGTCAATTTCCAAGTGAACAGGGAGTGAAAGACAATGAAAGAGAGAACAAGCTTTCAGAAGTCTCAATAGACCAAAAATTGTGTAATTACTAGCCAACAAGACAACCATCATAAGTAAGAAGACATGGACACACCTACTGTAGATCTCCTTCACAGAAAGGATCAGATTGAACAAAACAGCATCTCCTACTAAAGCATAAATGACAGCAAATCTGACAAACCATCGGAATTCATGGATGTAGACTTTAGTTTCAACACCAATCAAAACCAGCATAGAGCACCAAGTAAGAGCTTCAATGAGCAGTGAAACCATCTGTCAAATGATAATATTACAACTTCAATTATCAGAGATAGCATCTGCCAGAAAAGCATTAACCAGAAGAAGAAAATATATTGACTGTTGTGTATAAAATGGCTACAAAGTATAGGTTATATAAACCTAAAACATGCAACACAATAATGGTCAAGGCATTACCACTTATGGAGCATATATCCATTCTTTCAGAAACAAAATTATAAACAACAAAAGCAAATGAACTTAAATGGCACTGCCATATTGGTACAAATCAATTTCATAGATAATCTTGAGCTCTCTATCGATATGTAGTATATTACTGAAAGAAATGCACAAATTAAATAAAACTGAAAGAAAACGAATTTAGAACCCTGCATGTAGCAATCAGAGTTAAAGCTCACCTCAAATGGCGCTAAACCAGTCTGCCCATCTAAATTTAAAACTGATATTCCCATGATTAATCTGAACAATGGCTCTGCGGTACAATATCCAGCTAACAACCACAAAATATAATTATAAACTTTTGACCTCAAACAGAATCTCTTGGCTTTTAAATCCTTCTTAATCAACCATATCCGATAGAAGCACAGGCCTAGAAGTATCAAATGTGAAATGGTGATCACTAGGGAGTCAACTGCACAAGGAGTGTAAGCACCAAAGGCATTCTCAACTGCTTTTGTCCATACTCCATTTGTCACCGGTCGACAATACCAAACCAATGGCTCAAAAGCCATTTTTATTAACTGCTTTAGTGGAGAAATTTAAGCAAAGAACATCAGCACCAGAATGTTCCCCTCTTCCCTTCTAAACTGGAGCTGTCCCTCACCAGTAAGATGAGCCTAAAGCGAAGAAGTATCCAGCTTTCAGATTTAGCTATATCAGCAGATTAAACTCAGATGAGAAGATAAATTCAAAACCAGCATTTACCACTTTCCTCGAATACACTAGAAATGAAGAATAATAAATAATAAACACTTAAATTTTGAATGTCTGAACTGTCATTATTTAATATAACTACATGCATAGTTGAACTGCAATTCCACCGTTTTTATGGAGAAGTTGGTCTGTTTTTCATTCTTCACATACCTCCAAATATATTATAGATAAATATGCTATTGATAAATAAGATTTTTCAAAAGAAAAAGAAGCATGACATTTTAGAATAAATCGCAAAGAAAGAAAGAGGTTGAAATCAATCAACAGAATATTAATTAAGAAAATCAAAAGGAAAACTTGTACCAACCAGCCTGTGGCCAAGAGGTACCGGCTTGAGGGTTCAGTGTACGAAGCTGAGTCATAAAGTAAAAAAGAAAAATAAAAAAGGAAAACTTGTCTGTTCAATTAACTGGTTATACAAGCCACTATTGTCTTTCTCCTCTACTAGACTCCGCTTTCAGGAACCCAAGAATCTACTCTAATGCCAACTGGGCATAATCTGGTTTGGTCCAAAATAGTTGTTAATCAGAAACTAAACCAGAAAAAGAAAAAAAAAATATTTCTCAGCTTAGTGCATTTTCCCAGCACTCTAAACAGAGTAGTGGAATAAGATAAATCAACAGAAAGTCCAATTTTATACATAGATAAAACTAAAAGATTGATTTCAGTGATCTTTCAATGTCATGGTAGCAAAAGAGGGAAAGAAAAGCACCGTAAAATGAAGGCAAAACCAGTGAGTTTAGCCCAGCTAAGATTCTCATACACTCCCTATATCCATTTTAAACCAGAAAAGAAATCACATATAACTTCAAAAACGACAAAAGAAAACCCCTTACAGAATTTCAAAACTACTCAAAACTTTGATCTAAGCTCTGTTATTAACCTCTTCCCCCACACTGAAATCAACCAAATTAAGAAAGAAAACACAGCCCTTATCCTGTGATAAAACAAAACAAAAACTCCAATAGCACTATACACTGAAGCAGCATAAATAGGTAGAGTTCATTTTCTGGGATCGAAAAGGATAGAAAACACGAACCAAAGAAAACACAAATGAACAAGACAAGTTCCCGTCGTCTAGCACCTACAAAAATGAAGCCGAAATTTTTTCCAGGAAAAGTACAAGAGAGAAAAGTCCACAACTTTTGGGAATGAGACTCTGAAACTTCAAAGAGAATCTCTAACCTTTTGATGATTGCAATTTGCAAAGGTGTGTGGAAGAGAAGAACAAAGTGAAAATAGAATGAGATTCTCTTTTTATCTCTCTATTATGAAGTCCATGAGGCGAAGACTAACGGCGTTTGTCGTCGGTATTAACGGAAAATCTTGATAGTGGCGCCTCCTCAATAAAGAAGATGGAAATTTTTCTAGGGAAAAAGACGCCAAACGAAGTTATTTCCGGAATTTTGGGAAAAATACGCTATTATACGTAAATCACGTAAATTACTGACTTGTATAAGGAGAAATTTTTGACAAAGTTTTATGTATATACTTTACGAAGTAGTAATTTATGTATTAAAAAATAATAAATAAAATTATTTATGATAAATAATAAATTAAATTAATTATCCTGCGTTAAGTAGTAAAGTGAGAATTCATCATAAAAAATTAAGATTTTATTTAAATATACACTAACTTTTTTGTTTGAAAACCCATTATTAATTCTCACATAGAATATAAGAATAGAAGAATTGATTCCACAAAAAAAAATTCTAAGAAAATAATTAGTTCATGACGGAATTATCTCTTGTTGCTTTATTTTGAAAAATAAGTAATGTAATTTATCAAAAGAATGTGTTATTTTCATATTTTATTTTTTTAATATTACAATTAATTTAAGATCTTAATATGACATAAATTAAGTTATTTTTATTTAATATAAAAAAATTTACATATAAAATAAGGTATAAGGTAAAATTCTGTAAATATATTATATTACTATTTATTAAATTTAAAAATTATTTTATTAAATGAGAAATAATTTTATCTACATAATAAATTTTTAATAAATAAGAAATGACATTAATAATAATAAGTATAAAAATAGCAATTTTATTTTATCAAAAAATAATGGTACTGAAGTCAAAATTTATAAATTTTATGTTTAAATTCAGAATTATAATTAAAAATATTAAAAATTAATTTATATTATATCATACAATAAATAGAGTGATTCACTCTTTTCTAATCAATAAAGAAAGTTATTTGTTGAATATCATAGGGGATTTTATGATATTATATGAGTATATCATACTACATTGACGTGATAATTATATATATTTTTTATATTTTATTAAATATAAATATAATTTTTTTAATTTTTTTAAATAAATTTAAAAATAATTAATTTGTACATGTATCATTCTCATATTGACTAATCTTATGTAGTATGACATACTACATAAATATAAAAAATATCTAAAAAAACCTCCAAATTTTAATAAAAATATTTACAAAGGGAGAGTCTGTCTCCCAGTTATCAATACGTCACAGCTTACGATCTCGACTTTCAAAGTTATGTTGTTTGTTTTTATTTTAATGTTAATGTTGATTTATAGTAAATAATTAATGACAGGACAATTTATAATTATTGATTCGTTGACAAGCACTTTAAGGAATTTTGGATTTTTGTTCTTTTGTCTTACGGGGTAGAATTGTCTGTCTATTCATAAGTTGGCGATCTGATCTCCCAATGGGAATTGTAGTTGATGGATACGATTCGTTTCCTTTTTCTTCATTGGTTAATTGATTGGTCACAAATAGTTTACACTTTTTACAGATACCTTTTACGTTGGTTTTCCACTTTATTAAAAAGATCAAGAAATTTAACTCGTTTTACTGTCATTATTTTACTTCTCTTTTACTTTTGTATTTTTTGTAAGACACTGTCATTATTTATCTTTAACAAAATTGTTTATTTATTCAATATTAACTTCTATCTTATGATTTATGTGAAGAGCTAATGATAACTATTTTTTTGTGGTCAAAACAAATATAATTATTCTCTTTTGTTATTGGATTTTGTTAAGTCACATTGCATTTAAAAGAAATAGTGCTACACCACTCTCTTATTGCAAAAGTTTTAGTGGGATTTACATATTAAAATTAGTATCATTATAAATATTTCAAAAAATAACGTAGTGTAAGTCAGAATAATTAATTTATTATAAAATATATAAATAAAGCGATACAAGAAAAGTGCTAAAAAAAACACACATAGAATAATTGCTTTTTTTGATATAATTAAACTCAAATTATGTCAACTATTTTAGAATTTGACCCATATTACATAGCACGGCTTTTCGAAATCTACACAACACTACCAATTTCAAAACATGAGTTTCACTATAATCCTTCAATGCAAAATGATATAGCGCTAACCCCTAAGTAGCTTAGCAAATCCTTTTGTTATATGATAGGATGAAGGCTCATGCCACTACATTCAAATAATGGTAGAAGCATTATGATATGGCTGAGGTTATTTCCTAGGTAAGTATACTTATTGTCACAACGTATTTAATATTAAAAAAGGGGCTGGTGAGGCTATTTCTACAACCACTATTACTAATATCATAGTTTATTTATTGTACAAAACTACACAAAAACAAATACCCTTCACCTAGTAAGCCAAGATTCAAGTCTAATATTTTTTTTACCAAAAGCCAAAGAGTTATCATAACAACAAAGAGACACAGACCCAGACCAAGGCATGCAAAAGTGCAACAACACACACAACCGAGTGGTAACAGAAAACTTTAAACCGGAATGCAATAAAACATAATAAAACTAGGTTAACTCAGCAGACCTAGCTACACACCACCAGGAAACTTCAGGTACTGCTAAAGCTCTTCTTCACTATCACAGCTTTTGATTCTTAATGTAAAAATCAAAATAGATATAAGTTTTCTTAAAATTTTGATACTTAGGGTGTGTTTTGTATGATTAAAGGGGATAAAATTAATAGAGCAACATTTAAGAAGGTTAATAAGTATGTAAACATTACTCTACACATCAATAAGTATTAGTTTTTTCTTTTCTATAAAAAAAAAAAAAATAGGTTTATTTTTTTGGCATTTTTGAATACGACTTTGGATTTAAACACAAAATTTATAAGCCTTAAAAATGATCTTAATACCACTTAGCTACAAATTGTTTAATAATCAAACATACACATAGAAAAAAGTAAAAAAATTTCTCTTAAATATTACCTATTTTACCCTCTCTACCAAACATACCCCTTAATGTGAAAGTGAAAATAGATGCATTTTCTTCATTGATTCTAACTAGTAAACCAAGTCCAATACGAATATTGACAAATTAATCAATAAAATAGTTAAAGTAGCCAAAGCGACTAACCTGAGAGCTAAGCTTATATTTTCTTTTTAATTTTACCCTTTCTTCAATTGACCATTGAATGTTGACTACGTCCCACTTAAGGATCTGCTTTATTTATGGTAGATGGGCGTTTCACTTAAAGTCTTAAACTCCTTCGTGGAGGCTCACACCATGTAAGCGACGGGCAAATTTTGGAGAACATAATATTAAATTATATGTCCACTAATGATAGAATAAAGAAGCATAATCTGGTGTGCGCAGAAAAAACACACACACGTAATTTAGTGTGGTGGCTATTTCTAAGTAAGGCAATAAAGTAATAAACACCTAAATCTCTATGGAGTTATCTCGTCAGAGTCAGCAAACAACGAGTGACAACAGAGGAAGAGCTCTAATTTAATAGAGCATGCTCTTAGTAATAAAATTATTCTCCTCAATCCCTTTCTTAGTTTAAATCTCTTTAATTACAAATACAATTACTACTTACTTATAGACCAAAAACAACGGGTGTTATGCTATGTGTGTGACAGCTTAGATAGCATTCTTGTCTTCTTGGGAGAAGTTCCCGTTTTAGTTCCTGACAGTACTTCAAAGGATTGGTCCTGAACAATAGCCTAAGAATACTTTGAAAAACCAAAAAAAAAAAAAAAAAGATAGCATTCTTTTCACATGTATATATTGTTAGTTACATCACTATTAGACTAATTGTGTCATTAGAGAGGGTGGTGGCAGGACCGAATTACATCTAATTAAAGTATAAGAATTCAATTAAACCTCACATAAAAAAAAAAAAAAAGAATTCAATTAAACCAAAAAAAAATTTAAAAATGAAACTATAGGAACTTACGATATACTATTTTTTGGTACAACTTACTATATACTTAAACTTAAATATTTTTTAACCAATGTGAATATAGTTAGCAAGGAATTACATTATTTTACTCGAAAATTTATGAACTAATTGACAATATAAAAATGCAAGACGACATAAATTGACCATTGAAGATTGACTACGTCCCACTTAAGTCTTTTATTTTCTTTTTGATTGATAGGTCAGACTTAAACTGCTCCATGGAGGCTTACACCATGCTTGTATTTACTTTTATTTTGTTTCCCCTCTCATGACCACGACGTTCACGTTGAAATTGAAATATATTAATATATAATATTAGTATTATAAATATTATGATAGAATAAAATAAAACATACATAAATAATTAAGCTGAATGAGAAACATATATTATTATGAACAAAAATATCTATATAAAAGTGTGTTTTTTTTTTTTGGATGAATTGTAAGTATGAGAAATGAATTTATTCCCTTTGCAATTCATCGCAAAGTAAAATGATCAAAATACTATTTGAGCTATGTGCATAATTATCATGTGTAAAATACATGAATATTTTCTTCATTATGCGGTTATCATTTTTTTTTGCTTTTGAAAATAGTGTGGCTAGTATATCTAATGGAAGGAAAGATAATGAGTTTTATTATTTGAATTTTATCAAATTTTAGAATATATGCACTTCCAAAAATAAAAAAAAAGGTTTAAAATATATGCTTCGCCAGCAAACTAATTAGGATATATATTATGAATATATTCTACTCGTGTACAAGTTGTCAACTTTTTTTCCCCAAATAAAATATGTAAATTGCAATTTATATTTACAAATATAAATACACCAAATAGTAAGTAAAAATGTCAACATACGATCTTGGTCTTAAGAACTTCTCAATCTTAAAGTTTGAGTATAGGAGTGGCAAGTCTTTACACGACACGATAACTTGACATGAACACAACCCCTGTTACATCAACTCCCTATATACAGGTTTGGGTTCTAAATAGGTTAACCCATTTGACACGAAAGTTGAACATTTGTGGTTGGGTCAATCTATGTGTATGCCATTTAACCCATATAATTTGAAGAGTATTTTTTTGGTAGTTTTGTCTTTGGCTCTAGATTCAGACAAAGAAATATAATTTGAAGAGTCTATAATTATATGAATAATTATTCAATACCACAAATAATATCGATACCACAAGCATAAAGATGATTTAAGCCATGTAGTTTGTAAGTCTCACATAGATCCAACAAATTTATTTAGTAAAATTAACGATATAGATTAATTCAATTATCTTTTTTACTTGTGGTAATGGATACTACTAGTGATATTAAATAACTAACCTAATTATATAGTTTAGTCTTACATATTATATTATTTGTCTTTGTTAAAAACTATTTTAGACCAAAAACTTAAGTTGGTAGGTGAAGGCACAAAAATATAATCCCAGATTTTCACATGCAAACCAAGTTTCTTTTTTATGGGGAATGCAAGAATTCATCTAATCAAAGCCATATCAAAACATATATAACAGATCAAGTTCGAAAGCATATAAAGGATCCAAAAGGCTAATTAGTTGCAAGATCTGATTTTTATGTAAGCTAGGTTTTTATCTCAGAATTTTTAAATGTCTCAGTTACAGAACTAATCATGCCAAACTAGATCTATTGAACGAATAAAAACTAGAATGACAATTTGGCTTCTCGTACGCAAGAGAAGAGAGAAGCATATCAAATCAACATGAAGTAATCACACAACTCATGCACTTAGAGAGTGCAAGTCAAGAACTTTTGTTGATATGACCTCAAATCTATCTTTCACATGCCAACCTTAAGCTAAAAATTGAACAAAAGTAAAGAAGATAGGGAGTAGAAAGAAAAAGAAACATGAAACATATCAAGGGGTGCAGGCATTCCTTATATAGGCCTTGAAAGCTTGGGAACAGGTTATAGTCAAGTTCTTGGAGAACAAGTTAGGGTTAGGGTGCCTCACTCACACTACCAACTTGATAACCATGAAAGTTAGGGCATATGTGGTCTATTGGGTCCCATGAGGTGTCTAAATAAATTCTGTGTCTATTTTCAAACGGAAGCAGTACCTCCCTAAAATTGCTCCTGGTTCAGAATAAAGGTCCAGACTGTCCTCTACAGATTTAGGTTGGATTTCAAAATTCATAATAAAATTGCACACAAACCTAAAAACCATGAAACTTAGAACAAAGGTATCCCAGAAATGAGTTCAGATCACATTTAAAATATGCCTATTCCCAAATATGATTATTAGGTAAGTGCCCAAAAGTTTGAGTGTGTGACTGGTTCAGTTTTGAGAGAAGCTGTGGACAGCTCAATTGTAAAATTCATATCTCTTCACCAGATGCTTAAAAATTGCGTAAATGGACTCTATGGAAAGGTCTAGATGTCTACTTTTATATATAGTTTCAACCCCATTTCATTTCGATGTTCCATTGAAAGATATCCCCCTTAAACTGAGGGTTGGTCAGTTCAGAAAATTGTACAACCCTAGTTTGTTTCTCTTCCTTCATTATTAATTCTTTGCTCATGAGTTGAATCGAAACGTATGACAAAAATGGGGTGTCTACACTTAGTAACAAGGCATCACCAGAAGGGATCGAATCAAATCCTTTTCTTCAATGTAGCTTGGTCTTACTGATTAACCCAACCTTCGTTGGCAATGACTTTTTTTTAATTAGTAAATGTGTGACGCGTGAATGTCATACAAGTAATGCACATAATATATTTGTTATTTTAAATAATATGTTTTAGTTTTGAAAATTTAAGAAATAATGGATAAAGTATAATAAATAGCATCATACTCATTTATAACACAATACAACTGGTTCAGCTGATCTCCTTTAAAGGTTGAGAACCAAACTCAATTTCTTATTCCATTATATCTCTAGCAAGAAAACATAGCTTAATATATCTAATGACAAAAAAAAAAATTTGTGTTTATATTTTATTAAAGAATAAATGAGAACTAGTTTATATGTGATATAAATAAAAACGGTTCATTTTATTTATTTATCATTTAATCTCAAGTATCACTGTCCAAAGATCTCCCATAAGATTGAGGCTTGAGAGTCTCCATTCCTCTGTTATCCCCAACTAAAAAATCAAGTGTCCCTTAATTTGGCAATATTTGTCTTATTTTTCTGAAGACATTAATTACTTTCTTTTTTATATGTGAAGACATTCCTCTTATTCAACTTTTACATAAATGGTAATGTTGGTTTTTGTTAAGAGCCTTACTACGGAGCCAACAGAAATGACACTCATAAAACACATGGGCTCAATAGCATCCATAAGATTGAGTGTTATTCCATGACTCCAAATAATATTTTCTCTTATAAAATCTTTAGATTTTCTGGACACTTCCTTTCGCTAATTTATAATCTTTTTGATACAGTATGCAGATAATTTATGTATTTTTTTCAGTACATGGCTAATTTATATAAATATCTTTTGGTCATGGTAAATTTGTATAAGAATTTTTTTTGGTACAAGAAAGTTTAGGGTGAGGAGGTGTTACCCAATTCTAAGACTAGTGCATCTCACAAGTCTCAACGAGAGTTTAAGTGATACTTATAGATTGTCTACTAAATGGGGACTACTCACAGTGAGATTCGAACTTAAGCTTTACAAGCGAAGTAATTCGATCCTTACTAGTTGAACCAAACCTTGTTAGCTATATAAAAAATTTTATTCATTAAAGTTTACAGTATATTTTAGACAGTAAAAAAAATAACCACAAATAAAAAAAAATGAATAATTTAGATTGTAATAATGTATGTACACCTGAATGATGTACTATAAATTTGTCAAAATACACTCTTAATTCTCTCATTAGTAATTATTAAGTATGCTTTACTCTCTAAAGTGCATCCTCACTGTAAAAGATCCTTATCGTAACGTTTAGAATACAAAAAATGGCTAAAAAACAGAGGATAGGGAATATCCAATGGTCCCTACCCTGATAGCCTATGGTCCCAACTCCCACCAATATAGAATCAGTATTCCTGATATGAAAATGAGAGGTTGAATGACTGAGATATTGTCTGCATAACCTCTACAGAGATAAGACAGTAACCCAAACCAAAGTTTGTCCAATTGTCTTGGCATAGTTTAAAGTTTTCTAACACTACAACAAATTTCCTGGATTCCAACGGAATTTTTCCGTTGGAATTTTGCTAAATTCCGTTGGAATTATGGATTCCAATGGAAATTCTAACGGAATTCGTGTTGTTGGAAAATAAACCTGTTGGAATTGCGTAATTTCAACGGAAATTCTAACAGAAAATAATTCCAACGGAAATTCCAACAAAATTTGACCATTGGAATTCAATTTTTTTAAAAAAATTCAACGAAAAATTCCAACGGAAATTTCAATGGAATTTTACTGTTGGAATTTTTAATATATTTTTAAAAAATATTTTTTAATATTTTTTTAAAAAATTCGAAAATTAGTTTTGGTTTAGTTTTTGAAATTCTAACGGAATGGAATTCCGTTGGAATTTTTTAAGGTTTTTTTTTTTTTTTTAGTAAATTCCTAAATAAAATTTCTTAAAAATCAAAATTTACCATCTATGAATATCTTTTTTATTAAATAATTTCTATAATACAAATATCCAATTCTTTAAATAATTCTTATAAATTAATAATGTATTGAGTACAAAAATTTAAATCCCAAATAATTACATCAAGTTTCTTTCTAATTTAAATCTCAAATAAAATTTCATTGTCAAATAATAGTCACCCTAAAAAACAAGCAATCATAACTCTGTAACATAGAAATCTGCCCATATCTTTTCATCACTCTCCTAGTTCCATGGGCGGCAGCCTCACTTGCTTGCATTGTCCTAGTTGCCATGATTGTTGCAAACTCTTAAGCAACCTGAATCAACCAATAAAAAAGGAAAACATCAAATGGGATACTGTTTAAACTTTAAAGTCCTTGGCTGGCTTAAGTAATCAAATGGGATACTGTTTGATATACATGAAGGGAACGAAATCCTATTAGCTTAGCCTCAATCTTACCTTGGAACCTCTTCCTGTTATGCATAGGCATATATTTTTTAGAACATCAAAAGACTTACTTTTCAGTAATTAAAAAAATATACTGAATATAACAGTTAATCTGATATCCAGGCACTTGGTTCTGAACTATGTTTTGTAGAGCAGCTATTGATGTAGCTTTTAAGGAATAATGTACAAGAAAGCAAGCCTCCTAATTACAATAACATATTCATGAACAGAAAATTTCAACCGATTTCGACATTCAATTGATGATATGGTTTTAACTGAACTCACATCCATATTCCAATTCATACACACTCATATAAAGCACACAAAATGAGCTATTTATGTACCAAAATCCTCAGTAATGATGAAGTACTCCGCTAATTCTAATCTTCTCTGGTGCATAATGTTGTATATCTGATGAAATTTTCCATTCTTAAGAACTGTCCCATTCCATTTCATTTATATATAGATGCAATGTGCCAATGTATGGGAAAGCATATCAGAAGAAAACGAAAACCATACCGGCATCATTCTGTTGATTAGTTTGACCAAAATCCTGCTATCCAAAAAGAAAAAAAAAATATTAATGAGATAAATCTGAAACACAGGTTCACCTACAATAGAGAGAGAAAGAGAAGGAATTTTTACATATATTGTTTAGGTAACCCATATCAACTCAAAGATTAGGAATGATGAACAAGGAATCAGCCACAGGTGCAGTAATCTGCATCAACGATCAAATTTACAATTATGGGGGGTTCTATAGCCCATAGTTTAAGTCCATATGCTTCATAGAAAGAATGAGAGCTAGGGGGAACAAACTGTGTTGAAATAATTTCCTCTGAAACAAGGGATCATGAAGGTCTGCTGTTCTTAATAGTACATCTTACATTTTCTAGAAACCAATCAAAAGATGCTATAAGTTTCATTATTATTTGTTACAATTATGTTGTCTCGTAACAGAGTGAAAGAAGGTATTTAGTTTCAGGTTCTGATACAAAACCACTCATTGCAAGAAAGGTTTCAGAAAAATTTATATGTATGTGCATGAGAATCACCTGTTTTATCGCATATAAACTGCCAATTCAACAGCAAAGAGCACCTAGCACTACGAATAAAATAATAAACTAGACATTGATGATGAAGTTCATGTTAATAATAACATCTTATAAGCAACACTCAACCTCATAAAAGAACGACAATCATAAAATTTTCAAGATTAGTACTTTCTACATGTTTAATTTTTGAAGTAACGACGATTCTAAAATGGATAGTTATTCAAGATGACAAGGAGACCAAATGAGTAAGGTATGTAAGCCTGAAACAAAAATGAATATGTCCAGCATAAAAATATTCAAGCAAAGTGTTAATAAAGAAGGAGATTTAATAGCCACAGAGACCTGATGCAATATGGTGAACTAACACTCTTAGTTGTGAAGAACTTCCAAACAAAGAACATCTAGAGACAGTATTAAGGAAAGCAGCCTAACTTTGCAGACAAGGTGCAGATGAAGGACCACTCAACAGCATGTAAAACGATGTGTGTCAGTTTGTCACAATAAAGATGGTATCATTGAAGAGAATATCATTGAAGATAGTATTCTTCTTTAATAAACTTACTAAGCCACCAGAGTAACGCAAGAAAGAAAACACTAGAGATGAAACATAAATTGGACAATAAAGTTCATGCACCATACAGATAGGAGCAGGGCAGCGCCACTCCCAAACACAAGATAGACACCACTCTTTATAATGAATAGAGTAATGAGATGAAATAAACTAAAAAGATCTGGGAGAAGAGATATAGTTGTTTTTCTTTTTCATATATATTTGTGACTTCAACTGTCAAAAGATTGTTTTACCATTTCATCATTATATACGTCCTCTTTTGCGAGAAAAGATCGAAAACTTCACCAAGAACCTATCAGCATCGCAAGCACAACCATATCCATTTCTGTGTAAATTCCACAACCCATACATGATTCTCTGCTTTGATTTCTTATTTAATTTTATATCAGCTATGCGTATGTTACAAATTAAACAAAATGATCTCAAATATAACATGAAGCAAATTTCGCAAGTGAAACTATGAATTCTGCTTTCAATTCATCAATAATATCAAACTAACCCCTTAATCTGTTATCAATTGTATAAAGTCAATCACACAGAACCAAACCATACTTGTTGCATATACCAAAAAGCAGAAAAACATTAATTCAGATATATTGTATGAGACTACATATAATTTTTTCAGTAGGGTTCAGACTACATAATTAGGGGCTCCCCCACTCATAAATCTCGAACCATTCCTATGGTATATCAAATTGTTTGTTTGCACGAACCAATAGTAAAGACTAAGAAACTAGGACTGATAACTAATGAAAAATCCAAAAACAACTTAACGGGGACTCTCAAAATAACTTAACTAGGGCATCGCCAGGAACATAAAGCACAGAGGAAGAAAGAAAATGAGAAATAGAGAGGGAGAGTATGGAGTACCTTAGCTTCATACTCTCAAATATTATGGTGAACGAGGACCTTCTCTCCTTGAGCATAAGGAGGGGAATCGAGTGAGGAAGAGGAGTGATTAGCAGCATCATTGTGGAATTCCTTGTCAGTCTGGGTCCTGCTACTGTTGGCGGAGATGACGGAGTCGGAGTCAGTCTCCGTCGCAGAATCATTGGTAACCCCAATAGTTGTCTTCGAGCTCCCCATTCTATCTGTTCACCAAAACGGCCCCTTGCGATTCTTTGTGAGCTTAGGGATTTCAAGGACTTGGGGATTTCAGCGATGGACATCAAAGAGAAATAAATTTATAGGATTCTAACGATAAAAAATTGCGAAATACCATTGGAAATTCCGTTGAAACAAATAAAAATTTTTAAAAAATATTTTTAAAAGCATTCTAATGGTATATTCCGTTGGAATATTCCGTTGAAATTCTTAAAAAAAAAAATTGTTAGACATTTTTCACGGTAATTTCAACGGAAAATTTCAACGGTAATATAATTCCGTTAGAATTACCGTTGGAAATTATTAAAATTCTAACGGAACAAAATACCGTTGGAATTACTGTTGAAATTTTAAAAAATTCCAACGGTATTTTGTTCCGTTAGAATTTTCCGTTGGAAAACTGTTTTTTTCTTATAGTGTAAGTCCCCATCATCATCATGTTTGAGTTTGAAGTTCATTATTGCCACACAATTTTTGCTGCTTTTTATCCTCATTCACAAAACCCAAAAGTGGAAGAAAAATTAACACGCTTTTGGATTTTCTGGACACTTCCTTTCGCTAATTTATAATCTTTTTGATACAGCATGCAGATAATTTATGTATTTTTCGGTACATGGCTAATTTAGATAAATATCTTTTGGTCATGGTAAATTTATATAAGAATTTTTTTTATTTGATACATAAAAGTTTAAGGTGAGGAGAGGTTACCCAATTACTAGTGCACGTCATAGGTCTCAACGAGACTTTACAGTAATACTTACAAATTATCTACTAAAGAGGAACTACTCACAGCGAAATTTGAACTTAAGCTTTACAAACAAAGTAATTCGATCATTAATAGTTGAACCAACTCCCGTTGGCTATATAAGAATTTTGATTCATTAAATTTTACAGTATATTTTAGACAGTAAAATACAAAAAAAAAAATAACCACAAATATAAAAAAATTGAATAACTTAGATTGTAATAATGTATATACACCTGAATGATGTACTATAAATTTGTCAAAATACACTCTCTTAATTCTCTCATTAGTAATTATTAAGTATGCTTTACTCTCTATAAAGTGCATTCTCACTGTAAAAGATCCTTGTGGTAACGTTTAGAATAAAAAAAAAAGGCTAAAAAACAGAAGATAGGGAATATCCAATGGTCCTTACCCTGCTAGCCTATGGTCCCAACAATATAGAATGAGTATTCCTGATATGAAAATGAGAGGTTGAATGGCTGAGATGTTGTCTGCATAACCTTTATAGAGATAAGACCGTAACCCAACCAAAGTTAATTTGGCCAATTTTCTTGGCATAGTTTAAAAGTTTTCTAAGTCCCCCATCCTCATCATGTTTGATTTTGAAGTTCGTTATTGCCACACAATTTTTGCTGCTTTTTATCCTCATTCTCAAAACCCAAAAGTGGAAGAAAAATTAACGCCGTTTTGTTCTATTCACATGACTTCTTGTGGCATTGGTTACTTTCTCAGAAACAGTTCAAAAGGATAATGTCTTTCCCTTTGGAAAGATCCATGACCCACAATAATTGCATGCAGTGATTGTTCCATTTACTTTCTTTTTGTGTTTACAGGTTTATAGAACACGTGCATTGCACGAGTGGTTATATATTTAATTATTTTTGTAGATTTTATGCATATGTTCATTTTATTTGATTTTATCCATTACTATTTGAAAAGGGGGGAAAATGGCCTCCAAGTTCTAAATTCAAAGTGTTCTTTCGATGTTTTTCTTATTAATATTAATAGTTTAGATGTAGAATGTTGTACATACAATGTAGCGATCAATCAATATAATTAAAGATAACTTATAAATATATTATATTTTTTTGATCATTAGCTAGGTAGATAAAATTAGATTTCTTAGTTAGGGATATGAAGAATGAGAATTCAAACATGTAGTAGTCCTAAAATAGAGGCCCAAACTTCTGAGGCCCAGTGATATGAGACCCGAAAGGCCCAAGCATTGATGGGTCACACTTTCCCTGACCCGCCAGGTCAGGATTCCCGTTTCCTATAAATAGCGCCACCCGTTACAGGTAAAAAGACTAGAACATTTTTCTCATTCACAATTACTAATCCCCAGTTCGGACTAAATAGAACTGATTTAATCTTCAGAGCCCGGACACACCAATCCGGCCCAGTGGTTTAGTTTGCAGGGAGCTCGGACAATTTCAGGAACTGACCTACATCAAATACCGACCTCCGTGACTCAACCCGACTTCAAGCTCATGCATCATCAAAACCTAAGCTTTCAACCATTTTGAGAAATCTCTAAAGTAATTGTCGCAACGTCCTTTTCGGGAGCGCGACGACGCGAGGCGGCGAAAAGGATAATAAGTGTAAAATTGTAAAAAAAATTTAATTAAAAAAATGATTAGAGAAAATTAATGAAGTCGCCACTAATCAATTTAAAGCATGATTGAATGCCTACAAAAAAAGTTTGCTCTACATTATCAGAGTTCGGGTAAGAGAGTTGGTTACGTGTAGGGAAGGTCTTAGCATCCTACGACGCCCGTTCTAGAGAACGGTTACCAATTTAATTTTATGTTATCTAAAAAATTGTTAAATAAAATTGGTCATTAAAATATATTAATGTGTTATTAAGCCTTACCAGTACATCTAGTAAAACCTAAACATTTGCCTCAAGACTACTGGGTCGAGACAGTGATTGTCATTACAATCATTTCCTAATTTATTCTGTCATAGGCAAGTTTTAACATTTATGAGTAATAACTAGAAAATGTATGAAATGCAATTTATTATAAATGTTAGAAAATGAATTTGAGATTTATGAAAAAAGATTTTTTATTGAAGGTCTTTTTTAGTCTACCAGTACATCTGGAAAGGCCAAAGGGACACTCCTCACCTCCGAAATGTCAAAATGCTGCTATCATTATGTCTAATTTTAATTATTCTCTCGTCGGAAATCTTATTCCAACATGAACAGAAATAATGATAAAATAAAATGTAATGTAAAATGTCAAAAATACAGTGATTAAAGGAATCAAAGTAATATTGAAAATTTCAATGGTCATTTCAGTACCTCTAACATAACCAAGAAATTATCNTCATTTCCTAATTTATTCTGTCATAGGCAAGTTTTAACATTTATGAGTAATAACTAGAAAATGTATGAAATGCAATTTATTATAAATGTTAGAAAATGAATTTGAGATTTATGAAAAAAGATTTTTTTTATTGAAGGTCTTTTTTAGTCTACCAGTACATCTGGAAAGGCCAAATGGACACTCCTCACCTCCGGAATGTCAAAATGTCGCCATCATTATGTCTAATTTTGATTATTCCCTCGTCGGTAATCTTATTCCAACATGAACAGAAATAATGAAAAAATAAAATGTAATGTAAAATGTAAAAAATACAGTGATTAAAAGAATTAAAGTAATATTGGAAATTTCATTGGTCATTTCAGTACCTCTAACATAACCAAGAAATTATCCATCACCTAAGAAAAATTAAGAAAGATTGTCGACACAATTATTTCCTAACTTAATCCGTCGTTGGGCTTTGATTTTATTTACAAACAAAGTTAACATTTTAACAAAATAAATAAAATAATAATAAAGTAATAATTTAGTGGGCTAAACTATGAATTAATAATAATTACAACAAATAAGACTTATTCAAATTATTAAAGTCCAAACTCATCAATAATCAGTAAAGCATTAAGAAACTATAGATCAAATTAAGCAAATCAGCCCACTTTATGGGTCCGGTCCAATAATGACAAAGGATAATGAAAAAGAGAATAAAATAAAAAAATTAAAAAAAAATGAGACAAAGGCAGCCACATGGTCAACAGTCTAAGTGAAAGCAATTTAAAAAAAAAGTAAAAAAAAATAGGAAAAAAAGAAATAGTGCATTGAAAAGTCAAACACACAAATTGAAAAGGGAAAAGAAAGAAACAAGAATAGAGAAGGGGAGCAAAGAAGGAGGGAGCGGCGATGGAAGAGAAACAAGAAGCAGAAGGTGGAGAAAACACATAAATCTCATGGACTTCGCTCTATTTCTCAACAATCAGTGACAAAGGTAAGAAATTTCACTCTTTATTTCTCTAAATTTCTTTATACCACTCTCTAAAATTCTATTCCTCTTTCTCTAAATTTTTTTAGGAATTTGGGGTGGAGCTTGATTTTTCTCTATGGTGGTGTCTATGTTTGGTGATGTTTCTCTCTCTAAATTGGGTGCTAATGGGAATGGGGTGGAGCCATTGCCATTGACGGTGCTAGCCCCTTGTTGCCCGAAAACAAAAATAAAAAAATAGCAAATGATTTTCCCTTTTTATTTAAATACGTAAGAAGAAATTAGCATAAAAAGAATGATGAGATAGTGTTAATACCTGGACTAATAATTTTTTTTTGAGCTTCTCTTCTGTGTTACCTTTGGTTGCTATTTTATGTTCTCTTTTTTGCTTCAAAAATTGGTTCTTCCTCCTCTGGTCCGTGTATTTGACCCCCCTTCGGTTCATTGCTTATGTTTCTTTTTATAACTGAAGAATGGTACAAGTTGCACTAATGTGAATTGATGATTTCCTACTTTCAAGCTGGCAGGGGCATGGCTGGGAGGAGTGACCGGACTGGGAACAACATTTCACAAAACTTGGGTTGCTGCCTTGCGTGTTGCCTCCAAGAGCCATTAATTATGTCTTCTTTGTTTGTTTGTTTGTTTTTTTATTTATATTATTCATTTTTAATAATATTTTTTTATTTATTTTTGTATTCTTTAAATCATTATTATTGTAAGTATTTCAAACATTTTATTTTTTGTATTTGTTCTTTATAAGTTGACCAAGGCAAACTTGGGTATCAACAATAATTGTACTTTGTTTGCTTGAGTAACTTAAATTCTACACTATTGAGAAGGTTACCCCCCCTTTTTTTTTTTGTATTTGTTGAAAAGGTTTAGTGTTTAGGACTCACTTTTACTAGCTTTAATCATAACATGTTGAACCCATATAACATATTATGATTAGTGCTATTGAATTTGAGTTCTATGGATTTTTTTTTTTTTTTGGTAAAGGACTTCTATGGTTTACATGTTCATATTTAGGTTTTACTCATATTATAATTGGTAGTCTGATATACAAATGTAAAGTCAATGGGGAAATTTTAAATTTAATTAGAACTCAAGTCCTTTAAGAATATGAAATACAAATTTTGTCAAACTAAATGTTGATGCTTAGTTGGGGATATACTTAGTTTTTTTTTTTTTTTTAATGGTAAGGGTATCCTCGAACCAATTTTACGTACTGAAACAGTCTCTCCTTAGATGATCTTAAGGGTGCACTCCTCATATCAGCTTGATGTATTTAGGAGAATTTAATTGCCCTAAGTGCCTGCCCTAGGATTCGAACCTTGGCTAACTTATATGAATATAGTGCATCCTTACCACCAAGCAAATCCTTGAGATTAGGGATTGGTTGATATGCTAATTTAGGTCATGGTACATTTGAATATATATTTTTAGAATTCTTCACTATATTTTCATTTAGATAAGTATGTCCATAATATATATGTTCATCTATATTGTAAAATATTATCAATATAATTTTCAAGACTTAAAAATTATTAAATTTTGTATAAAAAAATAGGAACCACTATTTCCACACTCAATTTTTGCCAAATATAATGTAGACTAATTTACTCTCATTTAATATAGAAAATTTTTAGTCAATTGTAAAAACCCTCGATCATTTAATATAGAAATTTTTTTAGTCAAAGTTGAAAAAAAATTCATATTAATTTAAGGTAATTTAGTCTATATCATATTTAGATATTAAATAAGATGTGTCATTAGTAAAACATGATGTGAAAATAGCGGCTCCCAAAAAAATATGAAGTTTAATTAGTGAAAGAGAATATTATTTAATTTAAAAATAAAAGGGAAAAGAAAAACTATAGGGGCTAAAAAAAATAATGCCCGCTAGACTAAGTTATCTTTGAAATTCTTCTTCGTTTCTTAATAGCTAATTACTCCCTTTAATTTTCATTAAATTTTCTATACTCCTATCCTACAGTTAATATTAATAGCTAATGCATCTACTTGTTTTCTATTAATTATATTTCAACCATCTAATTATTGCATTTATTTGTTTCACATAGGAAAAAACAAAGTCCAACAGAGTCTGGACTTCTCATCTCCCTCTCGGCCTCTCCCATGTTCAATGAATCAAGAGGTTGTCTTCTCCACTCCTTTCACTTATTTTGTACAAAAAAAAAATTAGGTTTAAATGTATTGTAGGTTCCTATAATTTGGATAAATTTTGTATTAGGTTCCTATAATTTTTTTTGTTCTCTTTTGGAGTCCTTATAGTTTAAATTTTTTTTAATTGGATTCATGCCGTTACTCTCAATTATAACTCCGTCAGTTTAATGCTCACATAACAAATGACTTATCTATATGACAATAAAAGAAACTAATGTGGTACAAAAATAGCACAAAAAATTGTCCCCTCATTATCTTTCCTCTTGTAGTTTGAAGTTAGTAATGATGATGAGGTGATAATTTTTGTACCACTTTGGTACCATATCAGCTTCTTTATTGCTACATAGATAAGATGTTTGTTTTGTGAGCACTAAACTAACGAAGTTATAATTGGAGGTGACAGCAGTGACCTAATTAAAAAAAATTCAAATTATAAGGACTCTAGAAGAGGAAAAAAAAAACTATCATGATTCAAAATTCGTCCAAATAATAGGGATATGCATTATATTTAAACCAAAATTTTATGAAAAAATTGGAAGAGAATTGTGTCAAAATTATAAATATTCTTAAAATTTAAAATAAAAATTATTTAAGTATGCTAAAATTGCAAAATATACATCAATAAATAGAGTAGGGAAAATGTAAAACACCAGAGGAAGAAACATGTCAAAACATAAAATGAGTAAACCTCACTCTCTTACACTCTCCAGAGCAACAAGTGGGCTTTGTAAAAGAGCATTGTTCATCACCTTGTATCCACGTTTTATAGCAATCCGAGTTTGTACGACCTGGTTTAAACACGACCGGGTTGGGTATCTCCACCATTCCTTTATTTTTTGCTTCACTTTCTACATGGTTTCAGTATATGAGTTCGATCTACAATATCCTAACATTAATCTACATTTTTAACCCCATTAAGCTGTAGTAAATTAAAAAGACAAAGAATCAACAAATATACAAGAACTCATAAAGACGTTAGCGGCAAAAAGCAAGGCTTTATTTCTGAGTAGAGGAAAAGAATAAGCAAATTTACAAGAACTCATAAGAAATAATATGGGTGAAGTTTTCTTTGATTCGATCGAAGTGGTTCAAATTTTTGGGTGTGGGGCTTTTAGTTGTAATTACTAAAACTTATTGGTAATATATATGCACCATTAGCTAATTAATGTGTGCTTTTCAAACAACCAGAAAACCAACAGATTCGATGAGTATTAGGATAGAACCATTTAGAGAAATACTAATATTATAATGAATATCTAAGCGTACTTACCAATGTAAATATGTAGGGAAGATTAGTACATGGGCAAGAAATTACTGTTAAGAGGCTATCAAGAAGCTCCATACAAGGAATGACTGAGTTCAAGAATGAGGTTAAATTGATTGCAAAACTTCAGCACCGAAATTTTGTAAAACTTCTTGGCTATTACATTTAGGGACATGAAAAAATGCTGGTTTATGAATACACACCTAACAAAAGTTTAGACTCTTTCATTTTCAGTATAGAATACCAAGAAAGCTTAAATTAGAATAGACTAACTTTAATAATTTAGTGCCACTAAATTGATAGTTTAAGAAAGTTCAATTTCCCATATGAAGAATTCAAGTTGGCTAATAGATTTGCTTTGGATGAAATAGATCATACCAAAATGAAATTGCTAGATTGGTCTAGTTGGATAATAGATTAAAAGATTTCATATAATGTGTGGAATTGCTTGTGGCCTTTTGTATCCCCATAATGATTCTAGATTGAGGATTATTCATATACATCTCAAAGCAAGTAATGTTTTACTCAATGAAAAATTGAACCCGAAAATATTAGATTTTTGCATGGCTAGAACTTTTGGAAGAAATCAAATTGAAGGAAACATAAATAGAGTAGTTGGAACTTAGTGAGTGTCTCACGACCAAGCTGCATATAATTTTTTTTAATATCTTAATGATTTTTGTTCTATTGGTGCCTTGCAATGGCTACATGCCACTGAAATATGCTGCTCATGAGATATGTTTTGTGAAATTTGATGTATTCAGTTTTAGTATATTGCTGCTAGAGATTATATGTAGGAAGAAAAATAGAGGCTTTTATCACGCTGACCATAGCCTCAACCTTATTGGTCATGTAAATATGTTAGACATAATTTATGTAATTTATTTAAGTCTAGCCAAAAGGAAAAAAAACCATTGCATAGAACCAAAAACAGAGACTTGGATGATATATCAAAAAGTCTCAGCTAATTGTTAACACATGTCCACGACTTTGCTTGCTCATATCCCAGTCTTTGGAGAAGCGTGTGGATAAACATGTTGCTTGACTTTGTTTGGAAAGCAGCAATGGCTTTTGCCCAGTCTTGTACGTTGATCACTCATCCTTAATAGCTTCTCGCAACTCAATTTCCAATTTGGGGTTGTCAATACCTTACAGACACTGGCAAGTGGGTATCTGCCAGGGAACCAGAAAATTCCACCCAATATTTCTGAACTTGGTGGGGTCATGTGATGGACTATGGAGTTTTCCTGGCAAGATAGCCTCACTGCTTTTTTGTTTTGGTCAAAGTCAAAGTCAACTCTACAACCCAAAGCTACAGCTCTCTTTGAATAGAATGAGCAGAAAGGGGACCATTGAGCTGTTGCACCGTCTTTCACTGACTTTTGCTTTCACGTTTACTTACATACTGTAATTTCCCATTTCGGCTGCTGTTTCTGTGTTAGGTGCCACTAGCTACAAACTGCTGCAAAAGCTAAACCTCAATGGAAAACATTCTTTCTTTTATGACTATCGTTGCTTATATAATTATTCCCTTTATCAAAGTTGCTTATCTGCTTGTCCCTTCACTTCCTGTTTCCCTTGCACTTGATTCCATTGCTCTGTCCAACTCTATAACTGATGGCATGACCTTAGTTTCAAAAGCTGAAACCTTTGAACTGGGTTTCTTCAGTCCTGGGAATTCCAAGAACCGTTACCTAGGAATTTGGTACAAGAATATCCCAATTCAAACCGTTGTTTGGGTTGCAAACCGCCTTAACCCCATCAATGATTCATCTGGCATCTTAACATTAAACACCACCGGCAACCTTGTACTCACCCAAAACGACACTGTTGTTTGGTACACAACCTCTCCGAGAAAATCACAGAATCCAGTAGCCCAGCTCCTAGATTCTGGGAATCTCGTGATACAAGAAGAGATTAATGAAGCAAACCCAGAAGGCTTCTTGTGGCAAAGCTTTGACTATCCATCTGATACATGGTTGCCAGGGATGAAGCTCGGATGGGACCTAAGAACTGGTCTAAATAGGCGTCTAACAGCTTGGAAGAGTCCAGAAGATCCATCTCCTGGAGACTTTTCTTTTGCTGTAGTGCTCAATAACTATCCTGACCTTTGTTTCAAGAAGGGAAACAAAACATTCTTCAGAACTGGACCATGGAATGGCCTGCATCTAAGTGGTCTATCAGATATGAAGCCCAACCCTATTTTTAACTACAGCTTCATCTTCAAAGAGAATGAGATCTGGCACACCTTCAGCCTCAAGAATAATTCTGTTTTATCAATGATAGTATTAAACCAAACCAATTATGTTCGTTACGTCTGGTCAGAAGCTACTAAAGATTGGAGGATTTACTCAACTTTGCCTTCAGACTACTGCGACAGTTATGGTCTATGTGGCGCCAATGGGAATTGTATCATCACTGACTCACCAGTATGTCAGTGTTTAAAAGGGTTTAGGCCAAAATCTCCAGAAGAATGGAACTCAGTGGACTGGTCTGAAGGATGTGTCCGTAATAAACCCTTAAGCTGTGAGGACAAACACCAGGATGGATTCATCAAATTGGGCGGCTTGAAAGTGCCAGATACTACACATACTTGGGTGGAGAAGACAATTGGTCTAGAACAATGCCGAGAAAAGTGCTTGAATAACTGTTCTTGTATGGCCTATACTAATTCAGATATAACAGGACAAGGTAGTGGCTGTGCTATGTGGTTTAACAACCTAGTTGATATTAGACAGCTTTCGGCTAGTGGACAAGATTTGTATATTCGAATGCCTGCCTCAGAATTAGGTAGAGATTTAATTTTGCCAATCAGTTCTTTGATTATTTTTCTCTAATAGGGTCCAAATTCTTTTTCGTGATTTAACTGTTTTTGTTTTAAATATGATTTCACGAAATTCAACCATGAAGAGGTAGAATATGGGCGTAAGAAGAAGTTGACATTGATAGTTGCTACAACCACTGTTGCTGCAATTTTGGGAATAATTTTAATTGGCTCCTATTGTATCCACAAAGTCCGCAGAAGGCTCAAAGGTGAAATTATTTGCTAACTATTTGAAATATATTGCTGCTCTGTTTTAATTTGAGTAAAATCATTTTTTAGTCCTTGGAAAATGCAGTCATTAATAAATTTGTCCTCCAAAAATTTTCGGTGACAAATTGGTCATTGAATTATTATTCCATGAAAAAAATTGGTCCTTAAATGTCACTAACGGGACCCTACTGGAGGAGCAATTTGTCCGACGGAATAATAATTCAAGGACTAATTTGTCATCGAAAATTTTTGGATGACATATTTGTCAGTGACTGCATTTTTCAATTACTAAAAAAGGATTTTACTCTTTTAATTTTATGCTTGCAACTACTAGTAATGCAACTCTAAGTTAGACTTAAATGTTCTATGGCATGTACAAAAAAGTAAAGGGCGTTGTGTGTAGAGCTGTCAAACGGGGCGGGGCGGGCTGAGAAAACCTCAACCCAACCCAACCCACTGTGGGTTGTGGGTTAGGCGGGCCAGCACGCCAAAAAAAAATAATAATAAATTAGTGACTAATAACAATTTAAATCAATGTTAAACACTAAATCAATGATAAATAATTTTTCATCACGTAATTCAAANTAATCATTTAGTGCCACTAAATAGATGGCTTAAGAAAGTTCAATTTCTCAATTTTAAGAATTCAAGTTGGCTAATAGATTTATATTGGATGAACAGATCATACCAAAGGTAAATTGCTAGATTGGTCTAAAAGATTTTATATTATCTGTGGAATTGCTCGTGGCCTTTTGTATCTTCATCAAGATTCTAGATTGAGGATTATTCATAGAGATCTCAAAGCAAGCAATGTTTTACTTGATGAGAAGTTGAACCCGAAAATATCAGACTTTGGTATGGCTAGAATTTTTGGAGGAGACCAGACTGAAGGAAACACAAACATAGTAGTTGGAACTTAGTGAGTATCTCACTACCAAGCCATATATAATTTCTTTTAGATCTTCGTCAATGATTTTTGTTCTATTGTTGTCTTGCAGTGGCTACATGGCACCAGAATATGCTGCTGATGGGCTATTTTCTATGAAATCTGATGTATTCAGTTTTGGTATATTGGTGCTAGAGATTATATGTGGGAAGAAAAATAGAGGCTTTTATCATGCTGATTGCACCCACTTTATTGGTCATGTAAGTATGTTAGGCATAATTTTTGTACTTTGTGTAAGTCATACTAAAATGTGATAAATGGCTTCCTTCTGTAATGGTCCAGGCATGGAAACTGTGGAAAGAGGGCAGAGCTGATGAGTTAGTCGTTAGTTGGAACTTAGTGAGTATCTCACTACCAAGCCATATATAATTTATTTTATATCTTCGTCAATGATTTTTGTTCTATTGTTGTCTTGTAGTGGCTACATGGCACCAGAATATGCTGCTGATGGGCTATTTTCTATGAAATCTGATGTATTCAGTTTTGGTATATTGGTGCTAGAGATTATATGTGGGAAGAAAAATAGAGGCTTTTATCATGCTGATTGCACCCACTTTATTGGTCATGTAAGTATGTTAGGCATAATTTATGTACTTTGTGTAAGTCATACTAAAATGTGACAAATGGCTTCCTTCTGTAATGGTTCAGGCATGGAAACTGTGGAAAGAGGGCAGAGCTGATGAGTTAGTCGACTCAAACATAGAGGACTCATGCATTATATCAGAAGTTTTACGTTGCATCCAAGTTAGTCTCTTGTGTGTGCAACAATACCCAGAGGATAGGCCTGAAATGCCCTCTGTGATTCTAATGTTCGGGAGTGCTAATGCATTGGCTGAGCCTAAAGAACCTGGTTTCTTTCCAAGGAAACTTTCAGCTGAGGCAAATTCCGGGTCAGGTCAGAGGGAAACAAGATCAACCAATGAAATAACCATTACATTATTAGATGGTCGGTGAAAATCTTTGAGTAGAGATGTTTTTTACATGTATTGACTGAAAGTATTAATCTTTCTATCTCTGTTCTATATAAAACAATTTTAATAATCTGATTAAATATGCAAAGTTATTGATACAATCAAGCTGGGAAAAAGAAAGGGTAATCTAACACACCAATATTAAAACTCTTTACATAGAGGACATTCGTAAGATTGCCCATAGTTCTCAATGACAGCATAAAAATTACAAATTTCAATAATAGTAAAGTTAAGGCTAAAGAATGCAGAACGACGTTTAGATGATAACTTAATTTTGAGCAAAAATTGTTCCCTTCGTATAATTCCATTCCTAGTATGATTGCTCATGAACAGTTTTCATAGCAAGGCCTTTGTCTGTTTATATATATATATATATATATATATATTTATTGACTAGGGAAAAGAAACTATACTAAGAGCATAATTTGTAATTTAGTTGTTGGATATTTTATTTTTTAAGTTACAATGAAATTCAAAAAATTTGAAAGAATAAAGTTTAATAATTAACTATTTATTTCCTTCGTTTCTCTGTTCTGGTTTTCGTTTCTGTTGTCGTTTTGTTTTAGTTTTTTCTTTTTGGCCATTGTTTTTGTTTTGCTCGGTTTGCCTTGTGTCACTTTAGTTATGTTCATAGTTGTGAGTAATTTGGGTATTAAGTTTGTCCAGCAGCAAGTATGCACCTTTATTAGTGATGAGTGATTTAGTGATGTAAAACGAACATGGTGGACTGAACCTTGGTCCAATGCCTAAAGCTAATCAACATAAATGTTTAGCTTAGCTGGATTGTGAGTGTGAAGATGGTGCCAAAAATAATTTATGGTGATCCTCTATACCTTTCAAATCAGTACTTTTCTAATCCATCAATTTTATTTGCCGTGTGGAAGATTGAAATGTAGAAAGAAAATCAAGCTTGGATGGTCCCATTGCTTGCTTATTCAAAGAAAATCAAGCGAGTCTCTGTTTTTGGTCCCTATATAACACAAGCTTCACTAAGACTGGGAAACTCTTAAGCAACCAAAGTCTTGGGCAGTTTATTAGCTGAGATTTTTTGATATATCATCCAAGTCTTGACTGTGTGTAGTGTGAAAATAAGAAATTTAATGTCCTTGGAATTTTCATTGAAAGTTCTCAGAAGCTGCAGGTTGGGTAAGCAAGAAGGATTATAATATTGAACTCTAGAAAACTATATATAGGATTATAAATATTCAAATCAATATTTTTCTAATCTATCAATTTTAGTTGCCGTGTAGAAGATTGAAATGTAGAAAGAAAGCGGGCCTTTAAAGAAAATCAAGCTTGGATGCTTCCTTATTCAAAGAAAATCAAGCAAGTCTTTGTTTTTGGTCCCTTTATGACATTCGCTTCACCAAGACTGGGAAACTCTTAGCAACCAAAGTCTTGGAGTTTCTCAGGGAATATCTTAAGGAAAAAATTCCTTAAGTTTTTGTCTTGTTTTTTTTTTTTTTTTTCCTGATTTTTCATATCAATACTAAAGAAATAAAAAAAAGGGAAAAACAAAAATATAGAACCATAAAAATAACCAAAAGTAATACATTATTACATTCATACAAATTTTACAAAGGATCACAATACAAAGTTTGGTCTTAGACTTGTACAAACACGTTAAAATTTTTATATAATATAATATCAGCTCATTTTATACAGGATCATAAATTCACAATACAGAGATTAGTCTACTCTAAAATCACATGTATTAAGTCTAGAAGGAAGCCAAAAGTATCTGTTGTGATTCCACCATTCCTTGGGGTACTCATGATCCCAACACTTGGAGAGATCTTCACTTGAAAATCCTCTTTGGATATTTTTTAATTTTGATTTGCATTGTTTTTTCTTACTGCAAGAATGAAGGAAAAAATAGTGAAAATATTAAAATTATTAAAAATTTATGAATCTATCATTGGAATTTGAGAAGGAAACTAACCCTAGCTATCACCAAAACTTGAAAGCAATAATGAATTAGCAGAAAGACAAAAATTTATTTCCCCTCAAATTTCTCTTAGAATCATAAGCTGGTAAGAACTATCAGCTCACTAAAGCAACCAAATTGATGCCAAAATAATTTTTTCAAGAAAGAAATATCTTATTCAAGTTCAACCCTATCAATTCAAATGTTAGTTACATACATGGCTTAAAACAAATAACCTTTTATCCAGATTCATCAAAACAAATTTACATAATCAAACAATGAAATCCTTCTATCAAAACAAAGATAATGGAGATAAAATATAAAGAACCTAACATAAACACTAAACCAATATCATACAACAAAAGCCCTAACAAAATTTATCCAAAAACAAACTACAACAACTCCAATTCATGTTTAGTAATTTGGATATATAAGAATCAACAAATGTTCCATCAAACAACTCAAAACTCAATCCATAATCACATTAACAACATTCCACCAACAACATGTCCGAAAACTACTCTCAAATTCATCCTCAAACACAAACAAATTCACATTTAACTCAAAGAACAATTGAAAAGATGAAACAAAGGGATTTCGGCTTACCTCATCTCGAAAGCAAGTCAAATATACTTCCCAAATATTATCCTCCACTTGCCACCGCTGGAGAAACCTCAAATGCCAATGGGAAATGGAATCGCAGGGGGTGGAAGAGAGAATCACATATGGTAAATAGGAAAACTGAAATAGGGGTGGCTCAAGGAGCTGGGAAAAGAAAAACCCCAGTTTCTCATAGAATATTTCTCACGAAAAAATTCTATGAGAAATTGGAAAACCCTAATTTTCACATTAGTGAAACGGTGCATTCCATTTCTCAAAGAATTTCTCATGGAAAAATTCCACTTTGGAAATATTTGAATATAAAGTACAAGAACTTGAATACATTTAGAAAGGAATTTTTAGAGGAGAAGACTAGGTGAGGGATTAGCCGTGGTTGCTTGTAGGCTTTCCTTGGAAATTAGGCCATAGGCTTTCTTTCGAATTCAGTATGTGTCTTCCTCCTCTTTGAGATGCTTCTTATATAGGCTTGAAATGTGGACTTCAGAGGCATTGAAATCAGACGGACTTCATGAGCATTTGAATCCATGGTCATGAATTTCTGATAATTTTGTCCTTGTCAGAGATGTGTTTTGATGTCAGAGTTTCATGGCAAAATTTTGAAGCTTTTCCTTTAGTGATAAATAATTGGAAGATTCTTTTGTAGAGCATTATGAAATCTTTGTCAGAAGGAATCTTCTTTTGAGTTGTAAATTTTGAATTATAATTCTGTAAACTTTGTCTTCTTGCTTTCTAATCCATGGTAATGTCGATGCTGTAACAATATCTTCATTTTGAGGAGTAAAGTTTGAATTAACTTCATCCGATTTTGATGAGGTCACTTGTTTGAGCTTGGCTTTGAGCAGTGCAATTTCATCTAGGAGTGTTTCTTTACCTTTTGCAGAAGATTTCTTTTTTTGAGATAATTGTTGAGAATTCTCTTGTGCTAGAAATTCTTGAACTTTTGAAACATTTGCTAGTGAAAGATCAAATTTCTTCCACCATTTCACTTTAAATAGTCTGATTAGCTTTAGAGGAAATAAAGGAGAAAATATTGGATCTTGCTTTAGGTCATAAGACCAACAGAGAATCCAAGCAATATGAAACTTTATATAGAAGAATAAAAATTTCTCTATCTCTGGGATTTTTTTTAGAATGATTTTTGAAAAGAAGAAAAGCTTGATAAACTTGAGGATCAAATGTTTGAGGAATATTGAATTTTTTTTAAACTAGGATGTATTCATAGAAGTCTCTGGTTTTGCTAAGGTCTTCGGGGAGAAAATGAAAGTTCTTTGGGAAAATCTTTTTGACTATTTCAATAATATTGGATTGGCTTTGATAAGGTTTAGGGATACATATGTCTTGGAATACTGATTTTTGAAAATAAGTTGGTTCACTATTTGGGGTGACTAAGGCACTTTGATATGGTTTGGGTGCTAGAATTGATCCCAAATTTTGAAATCTGCTTTGAGAATGAGATAGTGTAGAACCTAATATAGACCTTGTAGGGAAAGTCCTTTGAGATGGAGTAGGGGGTTTTGAAGGTGATGGTGAAGGTTGAGCATATGAGGCTTTTGAAACAGTGATAGATGTATTCTTCTTACTCATTCTTTTCTTGTAGGAATTCATGGGATAAGGAAATCAGGGAGAGAATTCTTTTCTCCTTTAATAAATTTAATTTGAAAATCAAAACATGAAAATATAGCTTGTCATCTTGCAAAAAATTGTTTTGAAACTAGATTTTGAACATCTTTTTGTAAAACATATTTTGTAGCTTTGCAATGAACTCTTAATAAAAAGGTTTTATCAACTAAATCATCTTGAAATTTTGAAATGCATAAACAATAGATAAAACTTCTTTTGGTATCAATAGAGAAATCATGCATTACAGGTTTAGATTCTTTGTATTTATTATTGTTATATATTCCTATAAATACTTTTATTATTTTTGGGATAAATAAAATACACATTTTTCTTTTCATATTATGCTCGCACATTTTATTTCAAGTAACCGTTTTTCAGACGCGTGTTGTGGGGTGCCTAACACCTTCTCCATAGACAAACTAACTTCCAGACCATCTCTAGTTTGCAGACCATTTTTTTAATTTCAAAAGAGGTTTCCCAATTGTTCTCCATTTTTCTCAATACAATTGGTAATGACTCCAAGTTTTCTTCGAAAACTATTCTTTTTTTAAAATCCGCCATCCGCGTTGCAGTAACCTACGGATACGTTGTGACATAGGTCCATCATTAAGGTTTGATTGAATGAGTCGAGTCTTTAAAATCTACTATTCCTTATTCTCTAAGACATACTAGGATAGGAGTATCTATGCCTAGTATGTGAAGAGGTTTGACAAAAATTTGAGTTAATCCTGCATGGATATATTTTAATTTTTTTCCCCATGTTTTTTGATCATATCTTTTGAAAGAAGATAAATTGTGTCTTTTGATTTTTTTAACTGATATTGTTTGTTCTACAGTTTTAGTTACATAATTTTGAAACATTTCGAAACCACCTCTTCGATAGACTTTTGTTGTTGAGATTTTGGGAATAGTTCAATTTTGTAATTTTTGTTCTATTTTTGAAGTAATTACTTCTTTACTATTAATATTATCTAATTATTTGATGGATAATCATGTTCATCTATATGTGAGCTAGAAGATTCATGTCTGTTAAACAATAATCTTTAAACATCTTTTACATTAATTATAATTTATCTTGACTCTAGTCTAATTAATTATTTTTTAACTTATCGGAATCACTACGGTGGCCAATGGTTTTATTGCCTCTCTAGGATTTACTACCAAGACCACATTTTTCTACTGACCAATGCTAAGTTAAGAAAGACTTTTAATTTTCTTAAAGTCTTGATATTTTATAAAGTCTTAGACTTTAAAGAGGTATGTCCAACTCAATAAATTTTTAGATCAAATATTTGAATAGTGACTAAACAGCATGATATAAGCATGAGTTCTAAACTTATTTCTTGCAATTAATTGATATTTTTTTACTTAATTTTTTTATTATAAGACGGACAATTTTTTGCATAGTAAGCTCTATCTTTAAAGGATTTTAAAAAAATTCTTGCTTTACTATGTATGGACCATAGTATCTTGCCATTTTGCTTCTCTAGATAGATAGGTTTGATAGATCTTTACGGCCTTTTTCTATAATTTTTTAAAATAATTTATTTCTTATATGGTGATAGCAACTATTACTGCCAGAATGTAGAATCAAAACCTATGTTTTGGTATTTTTCTGGTAATTTTCATAAAATTGGCAATTCAAAGTCATTCACCGTTGGATTGAGCTGAAATTTTGTGAGTAGGTTCCAAAGACATAAATATTGACTTTGAATGGTGAAATTTTGATGTCGAGACCTTTAAGCCTTGATCTAGACCCGTGAATTAGGAAAATGATAGTTTTTTTAAGGTTAGTTTTGGTATTTTGGGTTGAATCATATTAAAATAATAATTTCTTATTGCCACATCAGCATTTTCCTCTTTTTTTTTTAACATTTGGGAGATAGAGGGACCAAAATTGTAACTTTTGTCAAAATAGAAGAGTTAAATCGTTCATTTTTAAAGAAATTGGACTAAATCGTTCACTTTGTTAAAATAGAAAAACAAAAATTACAGTTAAGCCAAAAATATATTATTAACATAATAAGATTGGTTAAATAGTGAATTAAATTTAATTATGAGTTCCTAGGGAATTCAAGATGGAAAAATGTTATGATTACAAGTTCGTCTCCAATAAGAATGAGGTCTACTACACATGGTCTCTCAGGGATATTTCTGTAATGTCAATATTAGTACTTAACCAATAAATCGACTATACTCGTCATCGCTATGCATGGGATAAAACTGCTCACAATTGGAGGCCTTATTCATCACTGCCACAGGACTTGTGTGATACTTACTGTCTATGTGGAGTCAATGGAAATTGTATTACTACTAAATTACCTATGTGTCATTGTTTAAAAGGGTTCACACCTAAGTCACCTCAAAACTGGAATTCAAGGGACTGGTCTCAAGGATGTGTCATGAAGAGGCAGAATACATTCACAAGAAGAATTTGCCAGTAATAGTTGCTACCACCATAGCTGCAATATTGGGGATACTTTCACTTGGTTGTTATTATATCCACAAAATCTGGAAGAACAGGACTGGAAGAATTCAAATTGGCTAATAGATTTGCTGAAACAGATCATACCACAAATAAATTGTTAGATTGGTCTAAATGATTTAATATAATCTATGGAATTATTTGTGGCCTTTTGTATCTCTATCAAAATTTTAGATTGAGGACTATTCATAGAGATCTCAAAGCAAGTAATGTTTTATTCGATGAGAAGTTGAACCCGAAAATATTAGATTTTGACATGACTAGAACTTTTGGAGGAGACCAAATTGAAGGAAACACAAATAGAGTAGTTAGAACTTAGTGAGTGTCTCACTACCAAGCCACACATAATTTTTTTTATATCTTATTTAATGATTTTTGTTCTATTGGTGTATTGCAGTGGCTACCGGAATATGTTGCTGTTGAGATATTTCCTGTGAAATCTGAGGTATTCAATTTTGGTATATTGGTGCCAGAGATTATATGTGAAAAGAAAAATAAAAGTTTTTATCATGCTGACCACATCCTTAACCTTATCGGTCATATAAGTATGTTAGACGTAATTTATGCAATTTATTTAAGTCAAACCAAAAAGAAATAATCTATTGCATAAAAAAAAAAAAAACAGAGACTTGGATGATATATGAAAAAGTCCCAGCTAATTATTAACACATGTCCACGACTTTGCTTGCTCATTTCCCAGTTTTTGGAGCAGCGTATGGCAAAACATGTTGCTTGACTTTGTTTGAAAAGGCAGCAATGGGTTTTGCCCAGTCTTGTACGACGATCACTCATCTTTAATAGCTTCTCGCAACTCCATTTCCAATTTGTGGTTGTCAATGGACTCCATACCTTACAGACACTGGCAAGTGGGTGTCTGTCAGAGAATTAACCAGAAAATTCCACCCAATGTTTCTGAACTTGGTAAGGTGATGTGATGGACTGTGGAGTTTTCCTTGCAAGATAGTTTCATTGCTTTTATGTTTTGGTCAAAGTCACCTCAACAAGCCAAAGCTACAGCTCTCTTTGAATTGAATGAGCAGCAAAAGGACCATTGAGCTGTTGCACGTCTTTCACTGACTTGTGCTTACACGTTTACTAACATACTGTAATTTCCCATTTCGGCTGCTCTTTCTGTGTTAGGTGCCACTAGCTACAAACTGCTGCAAAAGCTAAACCTCAATGGAAAACATTCTTTCTTTTATGACTATCGTCGCTTATTTAATTATTCCCTTTATCAAAGTTGCTTATCTTCTTGTCCCTTCTCTTCCTGTTTCCATTGCACTTGATTCCATTGCTCTGTCCAACTCTATAACTGATGGCATGACCTTAGTTTCAAAAGCTGAAACCTTTGAACTGGGTTTCTTTAGTCCTGGGAATTCCAAGAACCGTTACCTAGGAATTT